>CAMXCT020002698.1:0-89738 GCA_947184155.2 Cladocopium goreaui
CTTCAAAGCTATGGGGAGGTGGGCTGCAAGTTGCTGACCATGAGGCCTTCATGAGATCGATGAGGTTGATGAGATTCCAAGAAGATTTCTTCAAGAGCTTTGAAAGCTGCTTGATGCTGATGAAGGACATTCATGACCGTCTGACCGTCGGGTGATCTTTTTACTTGGCAAAGTAGTAGGCTGTACGAACCTGCGTATCTTTCCTATTGAGGTTGGCACCTGAGCCTAAGAGTACGGCAACCATCTGTGGATTGGTCTGCTTCACTGCTTCATGGATTGGGTAAGTCACCCACCATGTTCCTTTCTTGTGGTTGGGGGTTCCCGGATCGAAGGCGTTCTCCTCAAGGAACTTCTCCGCCGCAAGACAGGCGATTTGTTTGCCAGTGGGAAAATTCCTTAACATGTCTTAAGAATTTCCTTAACATACTTTGGGCAAAGTCAGGTCCTGATGTGCCAAAACGATCAGGTCCATCTTGTCCATGTTGTCCATTTCGTTTGGGTTCCCAGATGGGGTGCCTAGCTGAAGTTACAGCGCCTGCATGTCCTAGAGCAGCCTAGACAGAGTCCAAAACTGCCAGCCGCAGATCAAATCAGCAAGACGTGGCCAGTATGCAGATCAAATGCTTTTAAAAACTTTTACGGCTTGTTTTAAATATGTTTTCCAGTATGTTTTGATGTGTTTTCAGTAGAGCTTTCAGTATGGTACAGTATGATTCAGATTGATTCAGTGCGTTTTGATGCAAGACATGAAATTCATGGTTCTTTCACGTTCTTGCATGCTCTTTTTATCTCCTGTGAAATGAATGGCACTGCAAGTCTTGACATCTGACCCTCAGGTTGCACTGCGACCGAGGTTGCAACATTTTTTTCAAGCTCTCCATCTGCTTGGCCTTGCGAGCAGCTTCCCAGGCTTTCTTCGCTTCTTTATCTTGGCTGGCCTAGAAGGCAGCGGCCGAAACATCGCCGGACCCTCCTGGACTCTCCTGTGACTCTCCCCGATGTCAAAATGATCCTGGGATATGCTATATATGCTATATAAATTATACAGGTTATATACTATAATTATAGGTTATATACTATAATTATAGGTTATATAATGTTATACAAAGGTTATTGGTGTTTTTTGATGTCTTTTGGTTTTGGAGCCTTTCCTGCGACTGTCACGCCATCGCTTTCTCGCCTGGTCCAGCGAGGAATTCACCATCACAGCGGTCACCTGAGTGCCAGCACTGACATTGCGATGTATTGTGACGTACTGTGCCAGCACTGACAGCATTCAGACTCCTGCCTCAGTCTGACTCCTTGCCTTTCTCAAATCTAGGATAAGCATCTACGCCATTCATCTGCGTTCCACTCTCCGCGATGGAATGTGCTGAATTCAACACCAGAGAAATATTTATATAAGTTTAAGTCATTTTACAACATTTGGGAAGAGAGAAGGGGCTTGCACAGTTTCTTGCACGGTGCAAGCTAACAAGCGCTTCTTCTCAGGACTCCACGAGATTCATCAAGGCAATTGACAAGATCAACATGGCTAAAACAAAGTAGACCTCAGGGTGCTCAGTGTGCTCAGCGTGGCAAAGAAATTCAAAGAATCTCTCCAATTCCTGTTTGACGAAGAGGTGCAAGATTGAACAGTGCCAAAGTTGCAAAGAAACTATGAACGCGCATGTATCATTGCTCTACACCTGCATGATAATAATAATAGTAGTGGTTTCTTTTCACAATGGATTCGCACAGCCTAAGAAGCCTTGTGGGAATGTGCTTACTTTGTAGCCAAGAAGCAAAACAAAAGACATTCTGCTTGACTAATGGTCGGTAGATGCCACCGATGCTATCAAAGCCTCAAAGTTGTCCATGTTCTTCAAAGATAAAGCTGTTGTTCAAGCAAATTTGCGTTCCAAGACATAGAAGTCGTGTTCACAGAGGAATCAAACAACTGCATGGGAAGCTGGTTTAGTTGGTTGGGTTCAGAACTAACGCCTCCTAACGTGGTCTATGGGAGTGCAACATGCGACAACCTTCCATAGCTTGCCACAGCTCACAACTTGCCACAACTTGCCACAACTTGCCACAACTACAAAGCATTTGGACACTGTCGAGTCTGTCGAGTCTGTCGAGGTGCTAAAAACCTGAAGCAATGTGAGAATCGCATCCATCGTGTCGCGGAAACAGAGCGATGCAGCTGCATTGTACCTTGGGGAATGCGTGGCGCATGTGTGGTGCATGTGGTGCCTTGAATGTTTGACCCCGACCGGTGAAACGGTAATCTCACATCGGGAAAGATAGGAAAGGCAACTTAGTTAGTTGACACAGCCATGTACAGTAGGAGACGAACCAAAAGAGGTACGAGTAACAAGTTGCCTCTAGGATTGCTTTAATGTTGCTGAATCGATTCCCAGATTCCCAGCTGGGAGACTTGACAAATCTCCGAGTGAAGCAGAAATGTTTCTGAGCATCCCAGTATTTTGCAACATGTATTTTACCCATTTTTACATGTCCAACTTTGTTCATCTTTGTCCCACTTGAACTGTGCAACTTGAAGTCCAGTCTTCACAGTCTTGACACGGGTGGTCCACTGGCAATTCCTGGTCAACTTTGATCAACTCCATGCCCGTCACAGCAGCGATGTACATCAGGAGCATCACCTGCGAGTGTTGTGACGGCATGACGGCAATATCAGCAGATCAGATTGCGCACGGCAGATTGACATAGACAGAGATTGACCAATCGGATCCAATCGGATTGCAAAGTTGTCCCCTTCAAACTGACCAGACTTTCTATGACTTTCTATGACTTTCTATGACTTTCTACCCGTCATGTGCATCAACTCTCCCGTGCCATCCCTAAGCCCCGCACAAGCAAGAAGGTCCAGAACAGTGTGCCAATGCTATGGAAAAGACCTCCCAGCTGTGTCTTGTGTCCACTGTGTCCACCTTTTTCAGTTCAGTGAATTTCCAGACTGCCTAGACAGTATGCATGTTCACCTTTGTGTTGCAATATGTTGCAATATGCTGGAATATGTTGCATTTTCATGCGTTTTCCCCTTTCAACATTCTTTACCTGTTCAAAAAAAAAACAAACACGGCCAGCTTCCAAAACGCTGTTTCGCTTCTCTCATTCTTTCCCGTGAGCTCCAGCTCGGCCCCGGCCAGGGCCAGCTCGGCGCCTTGTACAAGTTGCCACAACGTCTGGAATTGGACTATGAGGCGCAATGCCCTGCAAAGTGAAACATTTCTCAAGAATTCTCAAACTCTCAAAGTTTCTCAAACACAAACATATCAAAGTGTTAAAACGTCACAAAACCTCTCAGCGCGAATCGAACATTGCTTCAATCTGCTCCACTTCTGGCTTTAGTCACTTTAGCCATCTTTGATCATCTCTGGCCACCTTTCCGCCCTCCCAGCAGCCTGGCCAATCGTGCCAACCGCAGCAGTCTTACCTGTGGCAAAACTGGAGGCATCTTTGGTAAGCTGACATCAGTTTATGTGTGTTGCGACATTTTGCGACTGTGATCAAAGAGCGGTTTATCATGGTTTATGGATGTTTATGGATGTTTATGGATGTTTATGGTTCATAATGGCTTATCGCTTTAAATCTTTAGAATCCCATGGAATCCCATGGAATCCCTGAGCCAAGACACGAGCATCACCTGGTTCAAGACTTCAGTAGTCGACACCAAATTCACGATGATGTCCACGGTTGAGGCCTCAGATCTCGCCACGCTAGACCGCAACGCCACGCCGCTAGCGGCGCCACACATTCATTGCAATTCATTGCAAATTTTGCAAACGCATTCGTTTGAAACACGTGATTCATGTGATTCGTCAAACTTCCTTGACCAGAATCCCAAACTGAGCATCAGACTGTCACCAAGAATGTGTCAAACTTCACCCTCAGTTTGCTTCCCGCAACGGGCGTGACACCGTAAGTCCTTCTTGTTGCAAAATGAGAAGTTGCACGAATGTGTTCAATGTCCGAGCTTCCAGTGGCTCTTCAGCACCAACACTCCATAGACAGCAAAGCGTAAGACCAGCTCAGTCAAGTAGACAGCATAGAAGCAATAGTCCACCTTGGCCAAAAGTCCATGAAGACCCTCGGCACTGAATGCTTCAGGTTGCAGTCATACTGGCCCCCCACCATACCAAACAAGGTAACACAAGGCGGAAAAGTCTGTGCACCGAACCCCAGCCAACATAACTCGACCAGAATTTGTGAGGAAAGCGAACTGGTTGGTAGGGACATTAGAAACCACTGCAAGTCTGTGAAAGTCTGTGAAAGTGGGAAAACAGATGTCAAGGCTGTTCAGATTCTCAAACTCCAGCAACTTTGCTGTCTTTGCTCGTCTCAGAGGCAAGTTCCAGATCTCTCCAAGGGACCCTTGTACGGTTTCAGCGGTTTCAGCATCCCAAATCTGGAGTTCCAAAGGACCAATGTGTCAATTCATCAAATGGACGAGAGACGACTGTGAGCCACATAGAAGGCTTGGTGCAAACCTGTGTTGGATCTACCTGGTCCTGTCGGGGCCAAAACAGGATCTGCAAATCCTGATGGCTGGGAATCCATCAGAAAACCATAGAAAACCTAGGTTATCAATACGTTATCTATATAATATAACTGATTATAAAATATTTATAAAATATTATAAATGCCTCTACCTCACACATCCTCACATCGAGTCAAAGCATCGCCACATGTCGCATGAGACTCGCTCTCCCGGCTCTCACCTTGCAGTCGCAGTCCATCGAGCATCCCAGCGGCATCCAGGCGCGTGCCTGACTTTCCATGCCAATTACCACCTAAGACAACGAGATCAAGACGACGTGACGACGTGACAAGATCCAGGGGAAAACCTGGGGAAAGCCTGGGCCACCTGGGCCACCTGGGCCACCTGGGTCAAGGAGCAAACAAAACACAACAGACAACTCTCATGGCAACCGGTTTTTGACGGCCCAATATATAGAGACCTGGAAACGATACGAAGCAATTGGAAAGCTGGCCTAGCACAAGAAATAGATGGACCTTACTGGCTATTCCACTTCAAATGTTCCAAATTTTGATGTTGTGATGTTCCTGTTCGTTTATGTTCATGCAGTTCATTGGGCAATCAGACATATCTTCCTTGACTCCCTGGAAGCCATCAGGACCCGGTGTTGCAAAGGCACTGCGTTGGCCAAAATCACCATGCCAATCATGGTGTCGAAGCCCCACCACGAAAGCCATTCTGAGCGGGAAAATACATCAGCAGAAATGACCAGAATGTAAGATTCAGGAATCGCCAAAAAATGCAAAACACAATGTGGAAACGGTCGTACAGTACTTTTCCGTGCTTGGTTGTTCACTAGTTCCCTGATTCACTGATCTGTTTTGTCCAGATCAAACAAGTAGAAAGATAGATAGATAGATAGATAGATAAATAGGATCGATAGGATCGATAGGATCGATAGGATCGATAGGATTGATTAGATTAGATTAGATTAGGTTAGATTAGATTAGATTTAGATTAGATTAGATTAGATAGATAGATAGGCTACAAGCTTCAAACAAGTATCAATCATTTTTGATATCTGAAACGCAGGGGTCCTTGAACCACAACTCTTCTGCGCTCTTTGAGTTCAGCGTCCAAACATGAAACCGAGTCTAGTTCTGCAACCTAAACCTCTGGTTCCAAATGTTGCCCATATGAATCATCATATGATCCCATATGAATCGTCTTGTGAACTTTATCTACTTCTTCGCGGCAGAATGGACTGTTCCTTTAAAATCTATTCACGGGTAAATTTTATATAGATGCACATGCTTTACGCTTTTCCGGTCTTGGCAACTGTCATCTACAAGCAGCACAGAAACCCACAGCTGGCTGGATATCTACCAAGCTTCTATGCAGCACCTGAGCTCAATATACACAGCTTGTGACTTCAAGGTGGAGAAGGAAAGGGAAAGAAAGCTACTCCAAGATGATCTCCAAGATGGAAATTATCACTAAAGGAGCCGCAAATCAGTACAAGAGAGGCACCTTCAAATGGGGAAAAATTGAAAACGACACCGGAAAATCGGAAAACGTCTGGAAACTCCGGTGACATGCGAGGCCCGTGACTTCTCCAGTTTCCACATGTTTCCACCAAGTCCTCCAAGTCTGCCAAGTCTGCCAAGTCGCCAGTCTCGTTCCAGTGAAAGTGCTCGGATCTGTCTTCAAAGCCTCAGGTCAATCGCGGTCCATCGTCAACGTGTCAACAAGTCAATGCTTCAGTGATTCAGGAAATTCATGGAAGTTCAAGAATTTGGGAAATTCGAAAAATCATCGGGAAAAAAATAGCCGACTCTGACTCTGCATGTTGTACATCTGCAAGCTTGCATATCTCTAATTCCAAAATATTCCAAATACATGGATTGATTTATCAAATTTTATCACATGAATTTGAAATTAGGACTGAATTTTGTGTCCTCTCTATTGATCATCGCCATCTGCCAACTTGAATTTAAACCTTCCGAGAGACTGCTTGAATCTCTGCTGCTTTGCCACCAAAATTCACTTTCCTTGAAAACAGGGCAAGAAGAAGTGCAAAACTTTGGAAGGAACAAATGCCCGTACTGATTACCGTATGTTATCATTTAATGTATATCATATGCAGGCAAACACGATTCAAAGATATTCAAAGTCTGTGACTGTGAAGTTCTCAAGCAGTCTCAAGGGCTCTACATGGCTCTACGCTACATTCATGGCTTGTGCGGATTGTCACGGTCACAGCTTGGAAAGTTCATGTCAAATCTTGAGAAGTGCAGCTTTCTGAGACGAGAAGCAGGTCGTAAGCCTCCCGATGAAATGAGACAGTGAACAAGAAGAATATCAATTTGGCAAATCAGAAATGGGGCTGAACTTTCAATTGCATGAGGGCAAGTAGAGCAACAGAATGTGAATCCAGCCCAAACATGTCCAAACACTGCAAACTTGGAGGTTTCCCTGAGAAAGGTTTCGATTCAGCCCTCGCCGAAGTTGTTTCACCTGAGAATCTCAGCATCAGATGTCTTGGTGTCACGATATTCGGCATGATATTAACGTTTTTTTGGGGGGTTGTTATATTACAATTCAATGATTTGCATAACTTCCTAAAGTGGTAAGTAGCATTAGGCAACCACCAGGTGTCATGAGCGTCGTTATGGTGCCTGCGCTAGCTTGTCCTGATGCGCTGTGAACTCTTCGTTCTCTTCGAAGACTTCCTGGCGATGGCAAAACTCAGCAAGGACTCAGCCAGGATCGAGGATGGATCGACGATCTGCAGTTGATGAACCTCGTTATCGAATCATCGAGGTCGTTGAAGTTGATGAACTATTTCGACAGATTCGGGAAATGTCTTCAATAATTCAGCTTGTGCTTTTGTCCTTTCAAGAGCTTTGAACTGATCACCAAGACTATTCATGCGCTTCCAATTTGTGCAAGCAGCAGTGACATTTCGACTTACCTGGAAACCATCCGGGGCATTCTTGAGAGATGCATCTCACAGAGCACGCAATAACTTTTGATGACAAAAAGACCATTCTGGAGTTCCCACTGGTCTTCGAGGCTTTACACTGAAACGAGCTACATGTGCGGCAACAAGTTGTTTTACCCACAGGAGGGGTTCAGTACGGACCAGCATCCCAGTGCCAGGCGTTTTTCCAAGGAGAAGATTTGCACCCGTCAAAAGGATCTATATACTTTATATAAAAGGATTAAAATCTCCCACCCGTCAAACAATTACACTCCAGACTCGCCACAAAAGCGAAAAGTGGGGAAAGGACGACACGCATGAAGTTCGCAGAGGGTTCACTTTTTTGTTTGATTTTCCTAAAAATGCGTCTTGGGACATACAAACGCACAGATGTACCAAGGTGATAAAACACTGTGCCTGCGCAGTGAAATCAACCTCCTTAGGACGTTAACTAATCCATTCCGGGCAAACCCTCCGTCCTAAATGTTGATTTTACTGAGAATGCAAACAGTTTATACTTGTGTTCAACATATGTCTTAAAGAGTTCAACATCAAACAAAGTACCCATCTTTGAAATATCTAGCTGAACTCTTCATAATATGTTCACCACAAACCTGCATATGGTTGGAACAGATACTTGACACGTGTTGAACAAGTTCAATCAACTCAATCTCGCACAATCCACCTAAAACATCTAAGACATCTACAACATCTATGTCTACAACTAATACATATATGATATATATATATATATATTATACATAATTTTATAGAATTTTATATCATCAACGCAAGGAGATGCAACGAGCACGTCAACTCCCAAGCCTTGAGCACGTCCGTCTTCGTGACGTCGACCACGTGCGCCTCGTCCGACGAGTGGCTGGGCCGGGGCGGCATGGCCTTCTCCTACGGCACGAAAGACATCGAAAGACGACAGAAAAATCCATGATGAAAATCTGATGAAATACTGTGTGCAATGGCAAGGTGACAGAGAAATCCATGGAACGACACCATTTTCTGAGCTGTTGCTGTACTGTTTTTTTCGGTTTAGAGAATCTAATCTAGTCCTCGAACACATGAATGAACGAAACAAGACAAGATCTGGGAGAAGATAGATCTTAGTTATAGAGCAGACAGGGCAGAACTCCCAAACATGCACAAAATGATATGATTAAACTGCACCTTTGTAGTTCCCCGACGCTTGCGACTTTACACATTGGACTTGTGTTTTCAAATTGGTCCTGGGGTTCTCTCCAAGCATCGTCCATTGGCCTGTGCAGTTTGTCAAGCTGTCCATGCCATCAAGAGGTACACACACACACACAAACACACACATCGTCGATTCCTCTGCGTGTTCGGTTCATTGGGATGTAGAGTAAGTGACAAGGGATAGAGTCGAGCATGAGTCAAAACGTTTTTTTGGAAGAGTGAAACGTGTCGAAACGTGTGAAATTACTGAAGATCACCGCCACTGTGAGACGAACGCCGCACGTTGCAATTGCTGACAACTGAAGCAGCCTGGAGGCAGGGCAGAGGTGCCATTGCGGAGTATCGCTTGAGCCAGCTGCAGAACATCTCGATTAGTCGGGATTGTCAAGAACGACAGCTACCCCCACGGCTGCACAGGTTGGTCCATCACGGTCACTGAACTCTGAAGTCATGTCAAGTCAGTATCAAGTCATGTCGAATCTGTCTTTGCTCAACCAACTCAACAAAACTCCTATCTCTGCACTTTGGGGGATGGACTGTAGAGCCTCCCTCTCCTGCCTTCCCCATCCTTTCCCATCCTTTCCCACGTTTCCTGTCGAAATCCACAGATCTATGCAGGTCTGTGGAGTGTGGAGGGAGGTCTTCGCCAAGAAGCTCCGTTGGTGCCCAGGAAGGCAAAGCATTCACCCAAGCGCAAGCCGAAGGTCAGGCTTTGGACTGCCACCTGTTCACATCAAGTCTCTTCAAGTCTCTTCAAGTCTCAAGGTCATTCATCAGCATTATAAAATATTATAAACATTTCTAAACTGTCTCAATCATAGATGTCATAGATCAACATCGAAGGAGTTTAGAGTTTAGAGTTTAGAGTAGACTAGGATCAGCAAGTGATGGATAAACTGCTTCAATTGAGGTGTCGGAAATGCTGAAGAAACTTATAGCTCAATAGCTCTAACATGTTCTAACACTTCAACACAGCCAGTTCTAGTTGTTCTGTGAAATTACAGACCATGTCTTGTACGTTGTTTGAGTAGATGGAGTAGTTCTTCAACTGGGAATTGTTAGTTCTTTAAAGTTCCTTATTCGGACACGAGCCTTTGGAGCTCCCTCCGGTGTTCGATAAACCTGACGAACTTGAAGATTCAGCCACAAATGCTCAATGCCACTGCGAGTATTGTGGCAATGCAAGCAGAAACACTGGACTCGCCCTCCAGCTTTCTAGCTGTTGAACCCAAGAGAAATCAAGTACAGTATCAAGTGCCCAGAAGGGCCAAACCTTGAAGGTACTACGGACCCGTTGCAATTCTGACCTCCAATACTCCTCTTTTCAAGCTCAGAATGGGCTCTATATATGGACTATAGATTCCGAAGCCGAACTCAACCTGACATAGAAATCTTGAAGTTTCAGTCCGACCAAGTCCGACCATATGGGAGCTTTACAGGCCTGCCAGTGTGTGCTTTCCAATGGCAGTAACTTCGTGCCGGGTCCCACCTTTCTGAGCTTCTCCAAGCGGACGACATCGTCGTTGCCTCCGCCATCCTCGATACGTTTGGCTTCTGCTGCGACGTCCGGATCATCCTGGAACCAGCAGACAACAAAGCAGTCACAACGAAGCATTCACAGCAGCTACATCATATCAAACGTGTTGGACATATTTGGGACATATTTGATCATGCATTGTATTACAATACGTGATGTTCCAAGATGTTCCAAGGTGTCACATCACCAAACACCTGGAAACCAGCTCGCCAAGAAAACCGAGTGAAATGAGCTATACAAATCTACCCTCCGAAAAGATGTCTCGACGAAACTGGGCAAAACTTTGAGACATTGAGGCTGACATTGAGGCTATCTAGGCTATCTGTCGCTGTATTCGAATTATTAGATTCTCATAGATTCTTAGATCCTTTGTCATGCGCCTCGATGTCTCTCTGCTGCAGAACTGGATCCAAATGTCGAGATGACGCAGCCAGTGGCGAATGCATCAAGAAATCGATCAACCTCAAGCGCTTCTAAGATCTTCTGAGCCAGTTCCAACAGATTCCAACCGAAGAATTTAACAAACTGCCAAGTTTGACGGAATTCCAATTGTTCAGAGTAAACTCCACAGGCCACAGGTCAAGGCTTGCACAGCCGTGCTCAAAAAATCTCTGTCTGCTGAGGGCCACACACGGTCAAGAAGAAATAGCTGGGAGCCAAGATGTACCTGCACAACTTGCACATCTGGGCATATCCATGTAGGGCAGAGGGTGGCAGATGGTTGCAGCATGTTGCAGCCCCGCAGGGCACATGCACATTGCATCTTTGCCAGCCACATCCCACTCCAGCAGTGCCACTTCGGTGTTTAGCTGTCGAGAGATCACCGAGTTCGTGCAAATCCTCGCCGTCTCCCAGAAATTTACACACATCTACATGGTCTACATACATGATATAGGCCTAATATAGGCTATAGGCTATACAAGCAGTTATATAATGTATTATAATGTATTATAATGTTGTATAGTGAATATAGTGATATCGGCATCACAGCCGTCTTGGAACCTTTGTGAAAATTGTGAAATAGAGAGTTTAGTCAAGTTGAAACGATGAAGATAATGAAGAAACCTGCCAAGCGCAGAAGGCGGGAGACTTCTCCAAAAGCAACCCCGATCTGGCATGATCTGGCTCAATAAATTGTTGCTTCTGTAAAGCCTTTGAAGCAAATTTGAAGCAAGACACTGGTGACCAATCTAGGTCAGAGTTTGTTTGGGCCCAGCAGAAGCGAAATTTGACAGGTTAGTTTAAAATCCATCACCATGTCATGCAAGCTCATCAATCCGACTTGCTGTCAGCCAAAAAACTCGAAAAGACCATGCCCAAGACAAAAACCTGGGAAGAGTCGATAGATCCACATCAGTGATTCGTTCACGTCCTCAGCATCGGACTTGCAGCATTTTGCAGCCAACTCTAACCACACAAAGCTAAGGAAAAGGGGCAGCTTCCAAAGACGACCAGTGGATGTTTCAGCCCTGCTTTCGGACATGCAAATATAACCAGATGTTCAATCATGTCCTAGCCGCTTCTAGCATATCTATCTGGGGATTCCCTCTTTCAAATATCTTGATCTTTTTTCTGGCATATCTGCTTTCATGCCGATCACCTTCAGGTGTTGTTCATTGACCAATGTGCTTGCCGAGAAACAAAGGAACACATGACACTGATGTTAATTTTTGTGTAATGATGATTATACTATGTCATAATGATCCACTCTGGACTGCGTCTTCAAAGTGACGTGCAATTTTGTGGTTCCACTCGTCTTTCTGAGAGAGTGTGACGCTTGCTAATGCTGCTGTGTGAGCCTTCGTATTCTTGATGAGGTTGAGGATGTAAGACGTCAGCATAAGAAGGAGTCCCGTGAGGAAATTTAAGACCTGACACAGGTTCGAATGTCGCAAGCTTGGCAATTCAATTAAGTCCAGCACAGATCTGTGGATTTCAATGAAGTCTTGCAACTGCCGTGTATTCGATGCAGATGGGTCTACTTTTTTGTGGTAGAGGCAAAAATTTTAGCCTTGCCAGAGTTTCAGGAGATTCACGCAGCAAAGGCCAGTTTGCCGGCCCTCCACTACTTGACTCACGATACTCACTTGGCCCCGAGCAAGCGATAAAATCTGAGCAGAGGTGTGCTTAGCAAACAGAAAGGACAACCTCAAAGCAAGAGACACTGCAACCGCACCCGGATCACACCAAGCACTCTCGAAACCTACATAGTAGAAAGGAAGCTGACAAAAAGAGGCAGCCAGAGGAGCTAGTCTGTTTCACCCGTGAGCGTTAAATGTATCACCGCTTTCAGTTCTCGTTTTGCAGAGTGACAAATATGAGAAAGGAGCGACTGCCAGGCCGTACCCTGCACACACAGCGATGACACAGCGCAAAGTTGGAAAGATTGGTGAGAGATGGTGAGAGACGGTCAGAGTCCCAGTGAGTTTCGGATTGTCAGATTTTAAAAGAACCATAAAGAACCTATCCACAGTCCACCGGAGTCCACCGGAGTCCACCGGAGTCCATATGGAAACAGAGTTCTGTCCTGCAAAGATCACGAAGCTTGCCCATAGAGCACCTGCAGCACTTTCGAACTTTGTCTCGACACAAGGACAAGGACGGTCTATTTGGATTGGCATCATTGGAATAGAAGTGTCTGCATGCTGCAGTAAGCTTCAACGATCTGATCACAGAGCTTGGAAGGCACCATGTTGCACAAAGGCATTGATACCTCAGTGAATTCTGAGCAACGGTGCACTGGAAACCTTGAGAATGAATGATCAAAAAGAAAGATCAAAGTCACTTCCATTGCTCATGATTGCTCTCTTCCATTGGAGTCACTGGAGACTGTGAAACCAAGAGAACCCAAAAGTGGCAGGATCGATCGGATCGATCTTTGCCGCCAAGATTCCAAAGAGCCACAGGAAGAGAATCGTGAAAGCAAGAGGCAACACCTCATTTTCATGGCGTCACAAAGCCACTATCAGTGATGGCTAATCACATTGCAGCAGACTCCACACAGTTCAGTCCAATGTGATACTAGCAACATTGGTCTTGACCGTCCGGCTTCACAAGTCCTTTTTTCATCTTGAATTAATTTTGGTGCATTCTGGGCACTGCACCAGAACAGTCGCAAGATCAAGGCACTTTTACAACAGACGTGGAGGGCGGGCAATGGAGTGGTGCGTAGATTGATAGACGCAAAAATTGTCATTTCAGCTTAAGGAATGTATAAACATGCCAGTTTCAAAACATAGAAGACTTCTTGCACCAGGCTATGGTCCAGTCGCGAAACATCAGCCATAATCCCTGAGAACTTTGACCCAGTCTGGAAACAGCCTGACCTTGACCCCCCTCGATTCCTCACGATCTCATCGAGGTCACAAGGCTATCAAAGCTTACAGCAAATTGTTTCCAAGAAGACCAACTTAACTGAAGTCTTAACAAGCTTAACTGCTTAACCATTCAGGAGTAACTTCTGAGCCAGTTTCAATCACTCAGTGCATCACACCTG
Organism: Cladocopium goreaui; assembly: GCA_947184155.2. Lineage (NCBI taxonomy): Eukaryota > Dinophyceae > Suessiales > Symbiodiniaceae > Cladocopium > Cladocopium goreaui. Next base: position 13,712 of record CAMXCT020002698.1, read on the forward strand.
GAACCCTGTGCATCTCAGCAGCATAGAGACATACATCCCACAAGAAGTTTGAAGTCCAGTACCTAAAAATCACTGCAAACACTGCAAACTAGGAAGCACAAAGCAAGCCAAAGCGAGCTGCATTGGGGGTCAGGGCTGAACATGCTGAACTTGGCGCACGCAAAAATGCTGACGCCGGAGATCAGTTGCTGGTGCTTTGAGTTGTGGTGGGCCTGAAACTCTGCAAATCGAGAGGATAAGTCACGAGGAGTGAGGAGAAAAATACACGGAATGTGACAGAAGATGACAAACAAACTATCTGAATAAAATACATGTATGTATTAGTATGTGTATATATATACATGTATGTGTGTGTGTGTGTGTGTGGGTGATGTCTGTGTTCCACTTCCTTCTATTCTGCACGACCCTTCTGCGCTGATCTCACTATTGCTGCAGCTACAACTGTCAATGCGGAGGAATCAACACACAATTTCCAACCAATGGAGCAGCCTAAGGTGACAGCTAAGTCTGCTAAGTTCCAAACTACTTCTGCCGCTTCTAAGTTTTTGGCTATGACGCTTGAGCTCTGATCTTGTACCGTCTGATGTCTATTGGGATCTATTTGGCTCACCTCACGCTCTCGCACGACGTAGGCAACAATGGCAGGTGGAATCCACGAGAAGGCAATAATGATGACCTCAGGACATGTCCCAAATACCGTGATTGCCGTGATTGCCATAAACAATGCAAACAATTTGGCAAACAATTCATTCTCTGTTCTCGTCTGTTCTCCCATCCTCATTTTTGTTCCTGACTTTTAGACTTTCAAATCTTTCAAGTTTCCAAGCGTCTCATCATGAGCGAGAGAGGATGATACAGTAAGTTACCTGCTATGGTGGTGGTTTACCAGCATTGTGCCAATTGGCAAATGGGCAAAGGCATGTCACAGTTGTGCAAGCGCTGATTTTCCGCTAGTAAATCTGTCCAAAACATTTACAAAATGGTGCGCAGCTCGCTCTTAGCGTGCCCATGCGCGAAGCTGGCTGCGGGAATACCTTTGGCAATGCCCAGCAAAATCACGAATTCCGATATTCCGATCTGCTTTCAAGCAAACGCGCGCAGCACGAAGATCGGGTTGAGGAACAACAGCGTTGAAACTCAAATAGTGCCATTGTCGCCTGTCAGGCGGAAACGTTCCTGCTCTGCTTACTCTTGAATACTCTTGACTTCATCTCCTTCAACTCCGTCTTAAGTAGCGTCCTTCACGCATCTCGGACGTAGCTCCATGATTTTATTTCTTGACATCTTCCATGACGGTTCCATGATTTCTCCAATTTCCGGTTCTGTCTTGCCCTAATTCTGATTCCTCTGTTTCTTGGCCTTGCGATCCTGTGGTTTCTCTTCCTCTGGTTTTTCTTCTGCGTGGCTCTTCCATTGTTTCCTGTGCTTCTTTGTTTCTCCAGGTTTTTCCCTTCATTGTTCTTTCGTGTGCATTCTTGTCCGGTGCAGCCTTTCCAAACCCAAACCAGAGCTTGACACGTGTGCAGTGCATACTGAGACTGTTTCTGATTGCAAGCCGTTCAAGTCATTCTGTTCATCCACTCTTTGAAAGCACTGCATCCTGAAGGCCTTCTTTCTGATTGCAAAGACTGCTCAAATGACTCATGTCTATTTCAACAAGTGTTTGCATCATCTGTACATGAACACATATCTATATCTATATCTATATCTACATCTATATCTATATCTATCTGTATATATATATACATATTATTATATATTATATATATAATACCTGAGAAGGGGTGGAACGAAAGCCAGCGCTTGTTTTTGACTCGCGCAGGGCGCGTGAAACTCCACCTCATCCATATGGCATGGCTCAAACATGAAGCGCCCCAACATCAACAATTGCTATCGGGTCATAATTTTCCAATCATTAAATGGACCTTTTTAGGGTAAACTCCACGATTTTGTAACTTCTATATCCAAATATGTTTCCTACAATGTACTGCGGCATTGTGAAAAGTTCTATCTCAAGTTCCGTAAATCCGCCTTTGGTTGCTCATTTATCTTAAAACAGCGCAAGTTTGCTCCCACCTATTGTAGATAAATAATACCCGCTTTTTTGTGTGAACAGTGGTCATGTGACCTCTCACAGTCTAAATTGTTTTCTCCCCAGAATCGTGGTCCATGCTTCTCCGCGAAGTTCCGCAACATTTTGGCCGTACGGTGAGAAATCAAAACATAGCTCTGCTCGCAAAATGGGCAGTGCAAACCCAAGACAATATTATAACATACGTAAGAAAGGGTATAAGAACGAATGAAAATCGAGGAAAACAATGCAAAACCCACGGGAAATATAGAACAGTGGCGAACATGCAGTCCAAATCAAAAGTATGTATATTTAGGCCATTTACAGACCTGGGTACCCCCCCAACCCCCCCCACCCCCCAAGGGTCTGGAAAATAGGTATTTTACAGGAAATGTCGCGGAATAGCATCATCCCTGACATCGATCGATAGAGATAATTGTTTGGCATTCCGGAAAATCTTCTCAGCTATCACACTCGCCAAACATCCCTTTTTAAAAGGCACACATACTATCACGGACGTACAGATGCGTATCATTCCCGTCATTGCCATTAGAAGATTCAAATTCTTTCTCGATGTTTTAGTACAAGATTCACTTTTAGTTCTGTTTCAGCCTTCTCAGTACGGCCTCTTACAATGATATTACAGCATTTGTCTCCTAACCTAGGTGGCTCCTGGGCGCAATCTTCATTCCAATGCTTTGTGACAATAACCAGATGCCTGGAGCCTATGCATCACTTGACAGTCGACTCAGTTCTAAACCGGAAAGACTATTCCTTCCGTTTACCAGTAGATCGTTTTTGTAGTTCTTATCACAAAACTACCAGAATCAGGGAGGCACCAAAAAACGTCAAACAGCTTTAAGCATTATTATAAATACTCTAATCTGCAGATTGTATTTATTTTTCTTACACTGTGAACGAAATCACAGTTTTCTAACTTCACACAGATTACCATGAAACCAATTTTCCCATGCAACTCCTCAAATCTTACAACTCATACATCTTTTTTCCTATACCATCCGCATCTTGCTCCAAGGTTTCATGGCAATGTCTTGTACGCGAGTCAGCCACTATTTCCTATCACCAAACTACATTGCTCATCATCTAACATTATCTACAGAAACCAAATCGGATTTCCTGCTCAACTTTTCCGCTCGTTAACATTGTCTTGGTTTTCACTATATTTTTAAAGCATCTTTAGTTATAACATGTTCCTAGGTTTTCACTGTATTTTTCTAACATGTTACATGCCTCCTAGCATGTTCACGCGTGTCCTCCATGTTGTACTGTTTTCTACATCGTTTCCTCTAGTTGTTACAAGCATTTCCTAGCTTGTACACCGTTTTCCTAATATTGTCACAACTTTTCTTCCAGTTTCCACTGCGTTTTCTACCGTTTCCTGTGGTTACTTTCTTCTCTTTTGTAAGTTTTCACTGTGTTTTGTCCAGTTTTTTTAATTACATGCTTCCTACCATTTTCACCGCTTTCCTCTATGGCTTTTTGTACCATTTCCTCTCGTTTCCTGCATTTCATGCATTTTCAATATATTTTTTCCAAGAGTTTTACCCGTCTCCTTCAGTTTCCGATCGTTTTTGCACCATTTCCTCTGGTTGTTATCGCATTTTCCTGCACTTTCACTGTATTTTTCCAGCATGTTTACTGCATCGTCATAGTTTGTTCCTAGCAGTCACTCCGGTTTCCTCCATGTTCCAACAGATTTTGCATGGTTTGTTCCTAGCATTTTCCTCTGATCGTTATCATGTTTTCCTCAAGTTTCATTGTATTTTCCAATGCATCCTCTTTGTGGGTTTTCAATATGTTTTTGTCCAGCATTTTTTACTACATGTTTCCTATCATTTTCAACTCTTTCCTCCATAGGTTTTTGCACCATTTCCTCTGGTTTCCTGCATTTTCATACCTTTTCAATATTAATATTAATCCAAGAGTTTTACCTGACTCCTTCATTTTCCGATCCTTTTTGCACCATTTCCTCTCGTTGTTATCACATTTTCCTGCACTTTCACTGTATTTTTCCAACATGTTTACTGCATCGTCATGGTTTGCGCCTAGCATTCGCTCCGGTTTCCTCCATTTTCCAAGGGATTTTCCATGGTTTGTTCCTGGCATTCGCGCCGTTTTCGTCCGTTTTCCAGGGGATTTTGTACGATTTCCTCTGATCGTTATCATGTTTTCCTGCAGTTTCATTGGATTTTCCAATACATCCTCATGGTCTCTCCGGCCACCAAAAAGGCGGACCTAGGGGGAATCGATACCCCACCGTCAGCAAATTACCTAGTGGTACATAATCCAGAAAAATGCTCCGTTTTCTGGCGCTCAACACAGGGGCACGGCGAGATTTTGTTCCCTTTCGGCAACCATCCCCCCCCACACCCCCTATTCTCACTTCGTTCGCAAACAGCAACTAGCCAGCTAGCTGGCTTTCGTAATATTATATATATTATATATATTTTATATTATATGTTTTATATTATATATTATATATTATATTATATTATATTATATATTATATTATATTATATATTATATTATATTATATATTATATTATATTATATTATATATTATATTATATTATATTATATATTATATTATATATTATATTATATTATATTATATTATATTTTATTTTATATTATATTGTATTATATTATATATATATTATATTATATTGTATAATATATTATATTATATACTATACTATATTATATTATATTATATTATATACTATACTATATTATATTATATTATATTATATATTATATATTATATTATATTATATTACATTATATTATATATTATATGATATTATATATTATATGATATTATATTATATTATATTACATTATATTATATATTATTTGATATTATGTAGTATATGATATTATGTTATATCATATTATACTATATTATATTATAGTATGCTAAATTATATTATATTATATTATTTTATTTTATATAATATTATATATTATATAATATATATATATTATATTATATTATATTATATATTATATTATATTATATACTATACTATACTATACTATATTATATTATATTATGTATATTATATTATATTATATATTATATTATATTATATTATATATTATATTATATTATATATTATATTATATTATATATTATATTATATTATATTATATATTATATTATATATTATATTATATATTATATTATATTATATTATATTATATTTTATTTTATATTATATTGTATTATATTATATATATATTATATTATATTGTATAATATATTATATTATATACTATACTATATTATATTATATTATATACTATACTATATTATATTATATTATATATTATATTGTAATAAATATTGTAATATATATTGTAATATATATTATAATACATTGATATTCATAATATACAATTACGTATGTATATATCTATTATTACAAAGATAAAGTTATGCAAATCTAGGTAAGCGATGGTAAATGTGAATTTGAAAGTGTTTGAGTTTGAGTCAAGGTCTTGTGGCACTCACCTTGAGCTTCGAGTCTCTTCATGTTACAAAAAGTTTCTTCAGGGAGAAGATCTGCCCGTTCTGTCAGGGCAGCTGCTGACATTCTCAGCACGAGCCGAGGAATCCAGTTCAAAAAGTCGTCGTTTTGAAGTATTGCTTACAGTGTAAGTTTACAACATGTTACAGCTCTGTGTTTACAGATCTAAGATGTTGTCAACGATATATAGAAATATGTATATATATATATATCTATCTATCTATCTATCTATCTATCTATTTATGTATTTAATATTGATTTATGTGTTAATTTACTGTATATGAGCATGGTCTGGCTTACACAAGCTCACACGACGACATGCCCAAATGGGGCCCTGGTTCGCTTCTCAGCACCAATTGACCTTGAAAAAATGCTCAAGTCCGCTAATCCCGCCAATTTGGCAAAGCAATCTATGTTTGAGCGCAGATTTGAAAGAAGTACAGAAGTGCAGTGCAGCAAAGCAATCGATAATAGTATAAGCAGAATGATGTTTTGCAGCATTCTCCAGGTTTGGGTTGCACTTCTTTCAACTTCAAACATTTTGGTCTGGTATTCGAATGGAAGGTGCTACAGGTTGCAATATTGCAAAATTGAAACTGCATGCCTTGTGCTTTTCGTTTGGATTTCGTCTCCCATGGTGGGCAAGAGCTCAGTGGCCACACGCTTGCACAACAGGTTGGGCACAAGAAATTGCTGTATAAAAAGTGCTAAAAGTGTTCAGTGTTCACATCGAATGGAGAAAAACCATAAAGATTAAACATTCTGGCAGTTAAACAATTTTCAAAAATTAAGAGTTGCTTAACGAGTTGGTTTTCGATCCATTTCGATCCATTGTTTCATGATTTTCATGGTGGCCGAGGCGAGATGACTCAGTGACTCACGCGGGAGAGTCTGATTCCATCTGATTCCGCCCTGAGTATCCGGATGTATCCGGGATCAGGAGAAGTCGTCTGAAATTCGAGAAATCGTTTAGATTCCTCCCGAAATCGTTTGGCGCGCGTCGCTCATGGTACATACACGCCCTGAGGATCCGTCAACCTGTCAAGAGAGCAAAATTTGGCGTTTTGGAAGAGAAATAAGGGAGGGGCAAAGTGAAAAAGTTCTGTGTTTAGGGTGAGTTCTGTAGGTCTACCCAAATCGTCTCCGAAAGGTCTTCCAGGATGCCATGATGCGACATATGTGACTTAACCCTCAAAGGTAAATCAAATGTAAAGGAGACTGCATCCTTCAGTCAGTGTAAGTCCCGCTGATACTGGTAAGGCAGTGGACTTTGGATTCACACGGTTTCATGATCATATGAATCATATCATGAATGTTCCCATGCTTTGATATGCTTTGTACATTGCTTCAGTCCACCTGTTTCCTCCACTGTCACTGTATATCACTATAGTCCAGCCCGCAGTCGCACGGCTGCTGGATGATCCAATGAGATCCAGAAACTCTGCGAAACTCGCCTTGTGTACACCAAATGCGTCCCTGACTGTCCATATCGATGAAGAAGACCATCCTGTGAAACAATGTGAAACAATGTGAAACATGAAAGTCAGAATATGTCAGAATATGGCAGAATTCTAGATGCTTGTGATGATTGGTGCAAGGATTTCTTGGTTCTATGTTAAACCCTCTCCCTTGATTCCACAAGATGATTGAAATGAAATCACGCACTGCAACAAACCCTTGCAGAGACAAGCCCTTCCAAAGCCCCATCCGGATCCTCATCCAACGAGAGCTCCTTATTCCGCATGACTCGCATGACAGCACCCATGTCCGAGTGATATCGAGACATTGAAGGACTTTCAAGGGTCAATGATGTCAATAGCCAACAGGAATTTGTGATTTTGACCGCAAGCTGTGGATCCTTCGGAACTGGAACAGTCCACAGGGTCACCTTCATGAGAAATCACATGGTCAACACTTGGTTTTCAGGTCCGAAATTTTGAGTTTGCGCCGTTTACGCCAAGGTTCTCCGCCAGCCATGTAGACCCGCTCAGATTCCGTGCGAATCTCTAGAGCATCCTCCTGTTCCATGTGGATTCTGATTGTGGATGATTGTGGATGATTTCAATGGATTTCACGCGAACCCCACATGGAACCCGAAACACGTCCCCCCGAGTCTCCAAAACCGAAACATCCGAAACCAGATCGACTGCTCGAAATGATCAGAATTTTGGTGTCCTGCGATTCCGCCTCAGAGCCTCTCACCAAAAACGATTGGAGCCATGGAGCTGTGTTCTTGGGACCTGTCAAGCTCTGTCGGAGACACAGCTGATCTAAGAGATCTTAGATCAACAGATGTGGAAATTGACAGAAATTGACAGAATGACAGCTGTCTGACAGCTGTCTGACAGCTAACCTTGGACAGGCCTTGGTGCAAAACCCAAAATCCTTGGATGCGTTGGATAAGAACCTGTAGCGGTCATCTGCAAGTCGAAAGCACCACCAAGAGAGACATGAGAAACAATCTGAAAACAAGGTGAATACATTGCCATGTACAAAACAACATGATGTGAACATACTCAGTCTAGTCTATAGATGTCTATAGATGTCTATAGATGTCTATAGATGTCTATAGATGTCTATAGTCTATAGTTATGGATCACCAATGGGTCACCAATGGGTCACCAATGAATCATGGATAACAATCCGTGGTCGGCCTCAGCTGGACTCAGAGCAGCAAAATCCTCGGATGCCTCACGGAGCACAGCGAGGTGATTTTCTGACATGCCAAGTATTCGAATTATTCGACCTATGACATGCCGGCGCCGGCGCCAAGTGGCAAGCTTTTCGAATTCGAGTTCGACTCAAGTGTACTCAGGTCTCAGTAACCGAGTGACATAGAGGTAATATTACGGTAATATGAGTCATATTATGAGGTACAGGCCGCTACAGTGGAAAAATGCCTAAAAGAAAGCTCAAACCGGTGCCGCTGTTTTTCGACCTTGCCTCGCTGGTGTCGAGGAAGTCAACAGGATCTCCTGGCCAAATCAAGTGTCACAGCGCTGATGGAAAATTTCGGAAACTGACACAGCTTCACAGGCTTCACACATGTCTAAACAGCTGAGTCGCCTCCACTGCTCAGCCTTTTCCTATACATCCCGCTCCCCTGGCGCTTCATGGGAATTTTTGGTGGCCGTTGACAGCGCCTTGGACGGTGCGCTATCCGCTTTGCAGTCAAACACCCGCTGACACAAATCCCAAAGGATCCAAAAAGTGTAGCGCACTAAATGTTTCTTGAGGATCCGGCCTGCACAACGCCCCAATGCCGCTGTATATGGGATCCGTTTGGCACTCGCTGTCAGCAGTCGATGCCTCCGTCCTCAAAAGGGCACACCATTCAAGGCTTCAATTTGATGTGGCTCCATGGCACTCAAGACAGAACACGGAACATCGTGGAACTGTTTATCTGTTTATCCAAGGTTCTGAATGTTCACATCTCTGAGTTCCTTCACCCAAAATCCATCAGAACTATGTCCATCGGTGTAGGAATCTATACCTCACCAAGCCACTTTTTCACTTTGGCATGAAAGGAATGTTCCTGCAATCCCTCATTGGTGGGCAGATCTACAGCAACTGATGTAATAGAAATAGGGAGACGTGAAATGTAGCAATGGATGCAATGGGCTCGTCTATGAAACCGTGCCTTGCTCATCTTGGGCTGAAACGAAACACACCGAGATCAATGCGATCCGGCGATCGTTTCGCAATGTGATCAACATGTTGTCAACATAATCTCATTGATCGCTAGAATCTGGCGAAGGAAACGCAACAAACGCGATCGGGATATATCGAGATGCTGTAAATCAAGCTCTCGGAGATCAAACGGCTATCTGACGCCATCCTCGATGGTGTTTTGCCCTGTTGGCTCTTGATGCTTGCAATCCTTGCAGGGGAAAAACATGCCGAGACTATCGTCTCCCAAACAAGCTGGCTGGCCACAGTAGAAGCTTTTATCCGAGCGCAATTGATGCAAGCAAAACCACAAAACAGGCCCAAAAAGGCAAGCGAATGAAGAAATGGGCTAGATTCATCAATGATTCATCTAGATTCTACGTATCTCATATTTGTGATATATCATATTATATATATGTCTATATATTCTATATATCATGTTCTACATGTTAAACAGTTCTATATCTCTGGTGGTCGCTTTCCGCCTGGCCTCATCATACTCATCGTCTGGTTTCCATGACTGATATCGCTTAAACCACTCAGCGAAGAGTGCGAGGGTACCTGCACTGCACTCTGAAATTGACTGCGTCGACTGATGAAATCACTGCACGTACGTCGAGTACGCTGCACGTCTACGGTACTCGACGTCTTCGTTTTTCAATTCAAGTGATGAGTCTTTCAAGTAACAAGTGAGTCTGATATTCGTCTGAGCCTGGTGAACCATGTTTTCATGTGTCATGTCTTCCGGTGTCCAGAAAATAGGATCAGAAATGAGGAATTGCAAGATTGTTTGAAATAGGAGACCGTAGACTCTGCAGACTCTGTAAACTCTGTAGACTCCGTAGACTCTGTAGACTGCAGACATTCTTTGATGCCGATCCGAAAGCTCACACAACTTTAGACTTATGTTGAAAGATCTTGAAAGGGAAGTTCAGCTGAAACCCGAGCCTTGAACTTCTTCTGCCTCTTTCGTTGCAAGGTTTCCAGACTTGGTACCGCAGAGAGCACTGGGGCGTTCCGTGTGGGACTTGGATTTCTGTCTGCATCAATGACCATCACCGCAGGCGAGCTCCTGGCAAAATGATATTTTGCCACTGACACAACGTACTGACACGACATGCACCACCTGCACCACATGCACCACATGTCACAACGTCGTGTCTCACATCTCAACGAGACTCCCAGACCTCAACACCTGCAACTCCAACGTCTAGCAACTCGAAATTTCTCATTGAGGTGTCCTTCGTCGGCCACGCTGATCGGTCGTCCTAGCAAAGCACTCTATGATCCTCATGTAACAACCGGAAAGGGCCGAAGTATCCAAGTATTTTCTTCGGAGCTGTTCACGTCGCCTTGGGAGTGGAAAATGAAGGAAATAGCAACATGAAGGAATGTGAACTTCAGTGTGAACATTGTGAACTAGAATGTGAACATTGTGAACTAGAATGTGAAGTATTTTGAACTTAGACTTTCCACATCTGACTCATGGCTGTGTGTCCTCCTGGTATCTGTATCCAGGTCTGCCCAAACACTCCGCCGTGCAGTTCCAGGCGAGGCAGGTTCCGGCGGTTCCTAAAATTGCAACAAATTCAGAGAGCGAGCAAACATGCATCATTTTGATTTTCGAAAAAGCAGTCACTTGCAGCCACTCAGCCACTTGCAGCCACTTGCAGCCACTTGCAGCCACTTGCAGCTGCTTGCAGCCACATGCCATCTTGGAAAAAAATGATTTTGTAGATTTTACTTTTTTTTCAAGCACCGATTGAAACATAGGTATAAAAGCTGTTTCGGAGAAAAAAAAAAAAAGGCCAGATTGTTTGTATTTGAGGGCCAGCGCTCACCTGCAGCCAGCGAACTTACGACTACCTGTTTAGTAATTTTTGTGGGTTGTTTAATGATGGTTTACCTTAGTAGGTGATTAACAAGCGTGGTTTGTAAGTCGCCGTTTCACGGGTCATAACATCTTTGAGTGTGTTATAACTTATAACTTTGGTTATTGAGCATTTCATCATTGATGAAAAGGGTATATTCTAACTGGTGGAGGTTCGAATTCCATCGTCATACCTATATCAAATCTTATAAACCAGGCCCTGCGGAGTTTTGAAGCCGACCATCAATAGATTGGTTGAAGGAAAAATCTCCATCTTAACCAGAGTCTTAATCTTGTTTTTGCTGTTGCGGTTTTTGTTTTTGTAAGGCAAGGACGAGAACTTGCAGCGTATCATCATCCAACATGTCTGAAGGTTGGGGACAAGACCTGACAGCGTAGCACCCAAGATGATTGAAAGTTAAGGACAGGTCTTACAGCGTGTCATCCAAGATGGCTGAAAGTTAAGGACAAGATCTTACACCGTACAATCCATAATGATTGAAAGTTAAGGACAAGGCCTTTCAGCATAGCATCAAACATGTTTGAAAGTTAAGGACAGAATCTTGCACCGTAACATCCAAGATGCTGGAAAGTTAAGGAGAGGATCTTGCAAAGTAGCATCAAGCATGTTTAGAACTTAAGGACAAGACCTGACACCGTAGCATCAAAGGTGTTTGAAGATTAAGGGCAAGGTCTTACAGCGTGGCATCCCAGATTCAAGATGTTTGTAATTCAAGAACAAGGTCTTAGGGCATAGCTTCCAAGATGTTCAAAGTTAAGGACAAGCTCTTCGAGCGTAGCGTCCAAGATGATTGAATGTCAAGGGCACGATCTTACACCGTAGCACCCAAGATGATTGAAAGTGAAGGACAAAGTCTTACTCCATAGCAACCAAAATCATACAAGATGCTTGAGAGTTCAGGACAAGATCTTCTTGGGCAGCATCCAGATCTTCCAAGAATGTGTTATTATTTCTCTTGTTCTCGTTTTCGTTTGTGTTCTTGTTGCTAATGTTGTTATCGCTGTTCTTGCTCTTGTTGTTTAACTATTTTGTTTTGTTATTGTTATTTTTGTTCTTGTTGTTGTTGCTGCTGCTGTTGTTGTTGCTGATGTTGTGGTTCTTGTTTCTAATCTTGTGGTTATGGTTCTTTCTCTTGTTCTTGTTCGTCAAGGACAAGAACTACAGCGTATCATCCAACATGTTTGAGGGTTAGGGACAAGACAGACAGAATCTTGGAGCGTAGCATCCGACATGTTTGAAGGTTAAGGACAAGATCTTGCTTCGTAGCAACAAAGATTTGCAAGTCAAGGACAAAATCTTACACGGTAGCATCCCAGATGATTGCAAGATCAGGCTGCGATCTGACAGCGTAGCATCAAGGATGATCGAAAGTTAAGGACAAGATCTGACTCTGTAGCGCCCAAGATGTTTGAAAGCACAAGATCTTACGCCGAAGCACCAATGATGTTTGTAATTTATAGACAAGATCTTACATGCTTGCATCCAAGATGTTTGAAGGCTAAGGACAACAGCTTACAGCGTACCATCCAACACCCCCTTACACCGTACAATCCATAATGATTGAAAGTTAAGGACAAGGCCTTTCAGCATAGCATCAAACATGTTTGAAAGTTAAGGACAGAATCTTGCACCGTAACATCCAAGATGCTGGAAAGTTAAGGAGAGGATCTTGCAAAGTAGCATCAAGCATGTTTAGAACTTAAGGACAAGACCTGACCCCGTAGCATCAAAGGTGTTTGAAGATTAAGGGCAAGGTCTTACAGCGTGGCATCCCAGATTCAAGATGTTTGTAATTCAAGAACAAGGTCTTAGGGCATAGCTTCCAAGATGTTCAAAGTTAAGGACAAGCTCTTCGAGCGTAGCGTCCAAGATGATTGAATGTCAAGGGCACGATCTTACACCGTAGCACCCAAGATGATTGAAAGTGAAGGACAAAGTCTTACTCCATAGCAACCAAAATCATACAAGATGCTTGAGAGTTCAGGACAAGATCTTCTTGGGTAGCATCCAGATCTTCCAAGAACTTGCTATTATTTCTCTTGTTCTGGTTTTCGTTTTTGTTCTTGTTATTAAAGTTGTTATTGTTGTTTGTGCTTTTGTGTTTTTTTACTAGCACTTCTTATTCTTGTTATTCTGATTGTTGTTGTTGTTGCTGTTGCTGTTGCTGTTGTTGTTGCTGTTGTTGTTGTTCTTGTTCTTGTTCTTGTTATTGCTTTTGTTCCTGTTATTGCTATTGTTTTTGTTCTTGTTTTTGTTCTTGTTCTTGTTGTTGTTGTTGTTGTTGTTGTTGTTGTTGTTGTTGTTGTTGTTTTTGTTACTGTTGTTGATGTTGTGGTTGTTGCTCTTGATATTGTTCTTGTGGTTCTGGTTTTTGCTTTTGTTCTGGTTCTTGTCCGTTAAGGACAAGAACTTACAGCGTATCATCCAACATGTTTGAGGGTTAGGGACAAGACAGACAGAATCTTGGAGCGTAGCATCCAACATGCTTGAAGGCTAAGGACAAGATCTTACTTTGTAGCAACAAAGATTTGCAAGTTAAGGACAACATGTTTACACGGTAGCATCCCAGATAATTGCAAGATCAGGCTGTGATCTGACAGCGTAGCATCAAAGTTGTTCGAAAATCAAGGGCAAGATCTTGCAGCGTAGCATCAAGGATGATCGAAAGTTAAGGACTTCTTGTTGTTGGTGTTGTGGTTCTTGTTCTTAGATTTGTTCTTGTGGTTGTGTTCTTCTTCTTGTTCTTGATCTTGTTCTGTTTCTTGTTTTTGTTCTTGTTGTAGTTCTTGTTCTTGTTCTTCATCTTGTTCTCCATCTTGTTCTCATTGTTATCCTTGTTCTATTCGTTCTTGTTCTTTGTCTTGTTCTTTTTCTTCCTCTTCTCCTTCTTCTGTTTCTTCTTCTTCTTTTTCTTATTCTTCTTCTTCTTCTTGTTGTTCTTGTTGTTGCTGTTGCTGTTGCTGTTGCTGTTGCTGTTGGTGTTGGTGTTGTTGTTGTTGTTGTTGTTGTTGGTGTTGGTGTTGGTGTTGGTGTTGGTGTTGGTGTTGTTGTTGTTGTTGTTGGTGGTGTTGTTGGTGTTGTTGGTGTTGTTGGTGTTGTTGGTGTTGTTGGTGTTGTTGGTGTTGTTGGTGTTGTTGGTGTTGTTGTTGTTGTTGTTGGTTGTGGTTGTGGTTGTGGCTGTGGTTGTTGTTGTGGTTGTGGTTGTGGTTGTGGTTGTTGTGGTTGTGGTTGTTGTGGTTGTGGTTGTTGTTGCTGTTCTTGTTCTTGTTCTTGTTTAAAGTTGTTTTTGCAAGGTCTGTGTCGCATAGGCCGGGACTGTCTATCACACCGGGGGGGACATTGTAGATAATATCTTTCGACCAAATAGGAAGGAAAATTGCCATTCGTTTAGTCGAATGCTACGTTTCAATCTTTTGGGGGTTGCCATAACATCTGCCATTGTTCTACGGAATTCGCTACGAATTGTCTCGCAATATGCCATCATTCCTTGGCACTTGGCAGCTCGCGCATTCAAATCTTGAAAAAAGTGACAAATGCAAAACCATTGCTTTTTCACGTTTTGAGACTTCGATGGAAAACAGCTGCTCCGACAAGCAGCCACGTAGCCACTTGCAACCACTTGCAGCCACTTGCAGCCACTTGCCCAAGCAGCCACTTGCAGCTACAAGCAGCCACTTGCAACCACTTGCCACCGCTTGCCCAAGCAGCCACTTGCAGCCACTTGCAGCCACAAGCAGTCACAAGAAGCCACAAGCAGCCACAAGCAGCCACAAGCAGCCACTTGTAGCCTTTGCAGCCACAAGCAGCCACTTGCAGCCACAAGCAGCCACAAGCAGCCACTTGCAGCCACATGCTCAAGCAGCCACTTGCAGCCACAAGCAGCCACTTGCAGCCACAAGCAGCCACTTGCAGCCACAAGCAGCCACTGGCAACCACTTGCCGCCGCTTGCCCAAGCAGCCACTTGCAGCCACTTGCAGCCACTCGCAGCCACTTGCAGCCACTTGCAGCCACTTGCAGCCACATGCCCAAGCAGCCACTTGCAGCCACTTGCAGCCACTTGCAACCACTTGCAGCCACATGCCCAAGCAGCCACTTGCAGCCCTTTGCAGCCACTTGCAGCCACTTGCAGCCACTTGCCCGCAGCTGCAAGCAGCCACAAGCAGCCACAAGCAGCCACTTGCCCAAGCAGCCACTTGCCCAAGCAGCCACTTGCAGCCACTTGCAGCCACTTGCAGCCACTTGCAGCCACTTGCAGCCACTTGCAGCCACTCACAGCCACTCACAGCCACTGGCCCTGCAGCCAAAAGCAGCCTCTTGCCCATGGGTCCTGTAGCATGTCCTGTGTGTGATGACTGGTGGTATCGTGGGCTTCCTCTTCTGATTGCCGGGTTGGCATGCTTGATGGCTCCCGGTTTTTTCATCCGGACTGCATTTTAGGACCCTGCGTCTTATCATGCCCTAGGCATTCTCCACTCGGTTAAGCTGGTGGTGTTTCGCCCTATCGTTTTTCCTTCCCTTTCTCACTGCTAGAGGGAAGTTCTGCGCATGCTGTGGCAGTTGGGTTGCCCTGGCGCGTCGGCGTCAGCTGGCTTGTTTTTCTTGGCAGCTTTGCCGGCTGGCCTCGACAATCCGCGGCTCCCTTCTGTTCTAAGTTTCCATGCTCCTCCATTTTAGTCCACTGCCTCCTTCCAAGAAGGATTTCAATTGTTGTTGTCGAGTTTTCTTCTTGTAACCAACCAGTTGTTTGACGGGACACACTTGCCTAAGCAGCCACTTGCAGCCACTTGCAGCCACTTGCAGCCACTTGCAGCCACTTGCGGCCACTTGCAGCCACTTGCAGCCACTTGGAGCCACTTGCAGCCCCTTGCAGCCACTTGCCCGCAGCCACAAGCAGCCACTTCCAACCACTTGCAGCCACTTGCCCAAGCAGCCACTTCCCCAAGCAGCCACTTGCCCAAGCAGCCACTTGTGGCTGCAAGTGGCTGCAAGTGGCTGCTTTTTTGAAAATCAAATTGCGCACCTCCTGCGCCCACAAGGAACAAATTGCAAGACAAACTGCAAGAAATTTAACAGCCAAATCCGCCTAAGTTGGTGCTCAGTCGGTGTTCAACACGGCTCACCGACAAACGAACTGTTGCTTTTGCAGCAGACCTGCTGGCCCAACGACGATCTAAGATGATGAGATGGATGATCTACGATGATCTACCGTGATCTGCGATGATCTAAGTCTACTTTCTCCATATTCCTTTCTTCTACATCTAAGTTTGCCGGAGGTTGCCGAATGTTGCCGGATTTGCTGGACTTCATGACGGTCGGGCCGTGGAATTAGTTCCAAGTATCCTGCACAGCATTCAAAGCCTCACTAAAGGGTGTGATCATGGCAAAGAAGGCTGGATCCGGCAAGCCAGTACGAAGCATGCCTCGGTGCCACAAGAGTGTCTCTCGTGTTTCTCGTGTCTCTCTTTGTTTCATGTTCTTTTTGCATCTTTTTGTCACTATGCCTGGATTGTGTCATTGCTACGAGAGACACCAACAGCTGAGCACTGGGCAAAGTTTTGCAGGACTTGGTCCACTTGCGAGACAAACGACCACATCTGATACTTGGTACATAGCCTGCAGCGACAGTGTGGCCATCTTGAATCTTGAACGCTTGGATAGGCAAGGGGACCATTTGACTCTGATATGTAAAGGGATGTGGCTTTGCCATGCTTTCTGTCATCACCTGGGTGTTTATGGGTGTGTGTGTGTGTGCGTGGCTTGCAGTAAGACTAACTGAGCATGCACCGATTGAACCCCACACCCACACACACACACACACTTGCTCAGAACGGTCATTGCGAATTCTGATGTGAAATGCATCGGACGTGCAAAAAACACTCCAATTAAAATCTGACACGAAGAATGAAAAGTAACAAAATTATATATATATATCATATATATATATATATAGGAATAATCACAGTAGACATTGACCGTAAAAAACAACAGCGATAAGATATATGTCCCCCCCAGCTGCGGCTTATATGCGCCCAGGGGCGGGACTATATATATATATAAATAATATGCTGGTACAGGTTCATGCATCCATGAACCCATCCACCACATCTTCCGTAGCTTCGTTGGGCAACATAGGAAGATGGGCTGTTGGCCCCCCTGCAATATATAGAAGTTTTACATTTGTTCAGATGGTACACACACACACACACACGCCCCGCAGCAGCGGGGCAGATGAAATGACGATGAAAACGAGATGAAGGTGAAAGTGGAATGAAAGTTACCTAACCAGGACGCGAAGAGGGGAACGCAAGAGAAGAGGGAAAGAGCAAACACCAACACGACACACCTAGCCCAAAATGGGCAAAACCCTGAAAAGGCAAGGAAAAAGAAAAGCGAAGGCCGACGGACACGGAACCAGACCAGCGGAGGAGGGGGAGGACGGAAGCGCCTGAACCAACCTAACAAAGCGAAACCTAAGCCAACCTCGGCACGCGCAGGACCCAACCTACCTGAAGGAAGGAGAACGCAGGAACACATGAGAAAGGGGACCCATGGGGGACTAGTTAATCAAATGATGCATCCACATGACATGCAAGGATCGTGATCAGGCTCAAGGCCCTCGGTATTCAAGTCAACCCTATGGACGGCTTAGGTTGTCAACCCCTGAATTACGTGCACAATTGAACCTCACCAACGACCATAAAAAGAAAGGATCACCACACCTGCAGGAATGTCCTGATGCCTTCACATGGTCACATGTCATGTTGAAATTGTTGAGCTCGGTACTCTCTTGGGCAGTATTGAAAAAACGGATGTTGTCGCGGCTTCCGGCTATGCAGGGCATGGTGAAAATTGAAAAGGTGATACCCAGTACTGCGGCCAGAAGTTTCAACACTCACTCGACCGACAGAGTGAAACTTGAAAGGTGAACGGCTGTTTCACTTTACTTTAACGAATTACTAATTCAAAAGTGTCAATTCAGAGGCAATTCTTTGCTTAGACAAGCATTCCCCGAAGGGTTCATGCCACCTTGACGAAACCAGCATGAATCACACACTTGCTCAGAACGGTCATTGCGAATTCTGATGTGAAATGCATCGGACGTGCAAAAAACACTCCAATTAAATCTGACACGAAGAATGAAAAGTAACAAAATTATATATATATATATCATATATATATATAGGAATAATCACAGTAGACATTGACCGTAAAAAACAACAGCGATAAGATATATGTCCCCCCCAGCTGCGGCTTATATGCGCCCAGGGGCGGGACTATATATATAAATAATATGCAGGTACAGGTTCATGCGTCCATGAACCTATCCACCACATCTTCCGTAGCTTCGTTGGGCAACATAGGAAGATGGGCTGTTGCCCCCCTGCAATATATATAGAAGTTTTACATCTATTCAGATGGCACACACACACACACATCTTCGAACAAAAACATTGTAGAAAGTCACTAAGCCTAGTTGTCTCAACTGCACCAAAGCATCATTTCCTGCAAACATCGACCAATCGAAAATGAGGCCTCCGTTTTCCCCTACTATCATCGAAAAAGATCATTACAAACCTGTCGGCAGAAACTGGGAAATTGCCAAAGTGAGACCCACCTCACTTTGAAAGTCAATATCATCGAAGGAGTGGGGATTCAGGATCGTTGCGAGGTGCTTTCCTGGCGCTGTCGGATGCTGCATCTGTGATGAGGATCACAGGATCACACGCTGAAGTTGAACTGATGTAGCATTGCCAGCACTGCAGCATGTTACATGCAGATCATCCAGATCATACAGTACGTTTGTTCAAATGTCAAACATCATTGATGTCAAACATCGCTACTTTTTGATGTGGATGTGGTCTGACTTGCCCACTGTAAAAGGCACTGCTTTCATGGTCTCCTTGAATGTCGTAGCCAATTTGAAGGCGAACGTCTACTGACACCTGTGCAGACCCAAACATGTCAGACATGTCAATGTAGAACAAGAAACACCATGGAAAGCTGTACAGGCCATACCGGCTATAGACTTACTATAGAGTTACTATAGCTGTACATCTTCTCAGGCACCTCTCGGATGGTGAAGTCCTGTGCTGTGTCGTGTAGTGTCACTTGCTGTCGCAAAGAAAACTGTCCGCTGCATTCCGCTGTAATCACTTGTGGTGTTCTGAATTCATCCTGAATTCATGTTGTACTTTCTGTACTGTCCTCCCGCAAAGGCAGAATCATACAACGATGCTTGTCGGATCCTTGGCTGCGCACACTTTCCATGTTTCCCTCGGTACCGACTTGGTGGCCTTTGTCTTGGGAAAAGGAAAGGAACACTCTTCCGTGACTCCCGTGACTCCGGTAAACTCCCGTAAATTCTGTAAATTCGTAACATTATACTAGTAGTACCGCACTAGACGTGGCGGAAGTTTCAAAAATAGGAAACCTATAGGAGAGGTTGGTTGTTGTGACTCACGGATGGCAGAGCGAATCCACTGATGGACTGAAAGGTGATTGATCTCTCTCACTCTTTCTCTCTCTTTTGCTCTCTTTCTCTCTCTTTCTCTCTCCTTCTCTCTCTTTCTCTCTCTTTCTCTGATAATCTACCTACCTACCTACCGATCTATCTATCTATCTATCGATCTGTCTAACTATCTATCTATCCATCTGTGTATCTATCTATCTATCTATCTATCTATCTATCTCTCTCTCTCTCTCTCTCTATCTATCCATCCATCCATCCATCCATCCATCTATCCATCTATCCATCTATCCATCTATCCATCTATCCATCTATCCATCTATCCACCTATCCACCTATCCATCTATCCATCTATCCATCTATTCTATCCATCCATCTGTCTATCTATCTATCTGTCTATCTATCTGTCTATCTATCTATCTAGCTTTCTAGCTATCTAGCTATCTAGCTATCTAGCTATCTAGCTATCTATCTATCTATCTATCTACCTGCCTATCTGCAAGCTTGAAAACCTTGCTATTCTACGAGACTTCTTCATTTTTCCAAGTTGACAACATCAAAAACGCAGCACTTCTGCTAGACGTCCTGATTTTTTGAAGTTGACCACATAAAAAACGAAGCAATTCTGCGAGACTTCCTTATTTTTCAAAGTTGACAACATCACAAACGAAGCACTTCTGCGAGACTTCTTCAATTTTTCAGCTTGACAACATCAAAAACAAAGCAATTCTGCGAGACGTCCTTCAAAAATGGAAAGTTGAGTGCAGGGCTTACAGCTTCGTACCAATGCGTTTTGCGATTTTTCCAGTCCACCTGTCGAAAGTACTGCGCCTGCCACGAAAAAGTGATGCCAAGTCATACAAAGTGCTGCACCTGTCACGCAAAATCATCTCAGCAAACCTGAAGATCTGCTGCTCCAAAATGCAACCCCTCTCAGGAAATCAGCGCCCTGACCTCCTAACATCTCTGATGAACATGTGTCTTGTACTGCGCCTGCCGCGCGACATGCATCTTTCCAGATCCTCTTCAAATGTCCCATGCCTGTATCATGTTTTGGAACTGCTACAAAACCTTCACGCTTTGCTCACTTTTGACAAGATGCACAATCCCTTGCGCCTGCCACGCGAAAGCAAATCTGAACGTCCAAAAGTGCTGCGTACCCGTCAGTTTTTTGCACTTTGACTTCAAAATGTGCTTCGCGCCACAACGGCGTGCACTTTTTCGACATCTCAACTTCCAAAAGTGGTCCGAACCTGGTGTGTTTTGTACATTTTGACTTCGAAACGTGCTTCGCGCCACAACGGCGTGCACTTTTTCGACATCTCAACTTCCAAAAGTGGTCCGAACCCCTGGTGTTTTGTACATTTTGACTTCGAAATGTGCTTCGCGCCACAACGGCGTGCACTTTTTCGACATCGCAACTTCCAAAAGTGGTCCGAACCCCTGGTGTTTTGTACATTTTGACTTGGAAATATGCTTCGCGCCACAACGGCATGCAATTTTTCATCTCTCATCTGGCTAGATGGCTCCGCACCCGCCGCTTTAGCGAGCCTACTTTTCGACCCTCCAGAGCCACAAATCATTGGAAAAACACAGCGTTTCGCGACTTTCCTACCTTTTCGCGCATCTGCATCTTCTTTCTTCTGACTCTTTCTCTTCTCTGATCTGCTCTCTTCTACTCTTCTCTTCTCTCTGCCTCTGCCCATCTCTGCTTTTCATCTGTCCATACTGTCGGAAGTTTGACTTCTAAACTTCCTTCGATAAATGCCAGACTCCCGGCCTCTGCAAGTCTTTGAAGCCTGTAATCTGTGTAGTCTGTGATAATGTCTAAAGGAGCGGCACAGCTTTGCTCCCACATGGCTGCATGATTTCATCGCCCAGGGGCGATCTACCTTTTGCATAGGGAATGTGTCCTGAAGGAGGAGCATAAGTGGCACCGAAGGAATTGAAAAACGGCTCGCACACTACTTAGTATGCGTTGAAGGGCAAGAAAAACACATGCTGCTGTTTCCGGCTCAATTTCCACTGGACGTTTGCATGTACATTTGCCCACCCCAGCCTCCACACCACCGCTATCCCTGAGCACAAACCAGTGCTGTCACAAGTTCAATTTCAGGAATCTTTGCAAATTCACCAAGATTGTCAGTGTTTTACAGTATTGTCGCAAGGCTACGGAAAATGAAGCCTTTGGCTGTGAATATCTGAGTCTTCGGTATTGATTCTGTCTTCTTGGCCTTGTTTAGTGTTCAATCGCTTCAATCAGCGACTAGGAGCCAGCCTTGATAACATTCTCTCCACATCATAACCTGCAGTGTTGCAAACAGAATCACTGGATTTCACTGGTATGCCGAGAAAATCTCCAACAAGAATAAAAATATTCGGCCAACATGCAACACTACTCTGGGTCTGTCCAGAACAATCATTTTGGGTTGAAGGATGACGGTCACTGATGGTGCAAATGCATTTTGCATCGACTTGAAGTTGTGCCAAGGAACTTTGACTTGCCTGACTGCCTTTGCTTCCCCGATTGTTCCTTTCCTGGCCAGCTGCGGGGATTGCTAAATTTCATGGCGCGTTTTGAATTGGCAAACACTGACAGCAGAAACCGTCCTTACCACCTCTGCCAAGAGAGCCCATCGACATGCCCATCTCCTCCAGGAAACAGATGAGTCACAGCTTCGATGTTTACCCGCACAAACCCAATCACAAACCCAATGACTTTCTTATTATGATTTGCAAAAGCAATTTGCTACTTCCAATGCCTCATGTTCGTTCCAGCTACGTTTACTCAGTTTACTCCTTTCCGCTTGCAGTGGACCCTATGGCTTCTCTGGCCTGCTTGACCGGTGAGCTGCTCCATCCTTGCACTTCGGCTGGGAGCTGCTCATAACCCCCAACCGGCCACAAAAGAATCGCCAAATGAGGAGGATCCATGAGGTCATCTCAGTCATCTCAGTCATCTCAGTCATCTCAGTCATCTCCCAAATCACCGGTGAACCGGTTCCAGATCTTTTTAAATCACCCGGGCAACAAATTGTCCACTCTGAAATACTGAACATCTGCTTGATCCGAATCCATCCTACATTGTAGACTCATTTTTGTTATTGATTTCGAGCTAGAGATCAGAGATACGAAATATAGTGCTTGTTGCGTTCTATTTAAGTAATTCTATTTATCTGATGGGCCTGCTACAGTATCCTTTCCTGCATTTGTCCTGGACGTGGAAGCAGGAAGGCACCCAAAAAGCATCAACTAGACGACGGATGGCCCGAGAGCGTAGAGGAGCAATTTCTTCTAGTGCTAATATCAAGACAATATATTACAGATGTATCATAGGCAAATGAGAAGAATGGTATCAAGACAATATATTACGAGACAACATATAAGAGATGTATGAAATTCAGATGAGAAGACAAGAACAACATGACGCTTTTACACAGAGACGCTTTTACACACAGACCCTTTTACACAAAGACGCTTTTACACACAGACGCTTTCACATACAGACCCTTTCACACACAGACGCTTTTACACACAGACGCTTTTACACACATGACGCTGTTACACAGACGCTTTTACACACAGGCTCCTTTACACACAGACGCTTTCACATACAGACACTTTTGCACACAAACGCTTTTGCAAACAAACACTTTTACACACAGACGCTTTTACACACAGACGCTTTTACACACAGAAACTTTTACACACAGACTCCTTTACACACAAACACTTTTACACACAGACGCTTTTACACACAGACGCTTTTACACACAGAATCTTTTACACACAGACGCTCTTACACACAGACACTTTTACACACAGACACTTTTACACACAGACGCTTTTACACACAAACACTTTTACACACAGACGCTTTTACACACAAACGCTTTTACACACAGAAACTTTTACACACATACGATTTTACACAAAGACTCCTTTACACACAGAAACTTTACACACAAACACTTTACACACAGACGCTTTTACACACATTTTCATCACATGTCTACCATCAAAATCGCAATTTTACCTCAGTTTTTGACGAACCGTGCGAGACTGTCGCGTTTCGTGATCCTTCGTGGCCACCGCCCCCGCCTTAAGAGGAGAGAGAGAGAGAGAAGACAAGAGAAGACAAGAGAAGACAAGAGAAGACAAGAGAAGAGAAGAGAAGAGAAGAGAGAGAGAGGGAGAAAGAAAGACGTAAGATGTGAAGATGTAATGAAGACGTATTTCTCAGCTTCTTTTCTTGGAAGAACCCTGTGCTCAGGCACTCTCGGAAAAATGCTAATATTGGTCTGAGAGCTTTTGTCAGGCTTGGCAAAAGTTCTTGATATTCTTCTATATTGAGTCATACTGAGTCTATACTGATTACAGGGATCGTGTTTCTGCCATGTTTCTACTCTCTTCATCCCTCTTTCACCTTGTGGTTGCCTTGTGGTTGTGAGCATACAAGTATCAGCTGCCAAGTCTGCCAAGTGTCCTTCTGACGAATTGATCGTAGGAACAACGGAGCAGGGGATATTATGCGGCAAATCTATCTCAAACAGGTGCCGCAAGACTCTCTCCTGCAGCGGATAGAAGCGGTGCGTTTTGACAAATGATTCCGAAGGTCTACGGAACTCAACATGTCTTGATCCAAAGGATCCTCAGTCTGCCGATCTTTAATCACTTCAAATCACTTCTCATAAGATTCCATCTTTTCCAAATTCTATTCAACTCTGTATAAGTTCAAGCAAATCCATTGCACGAAAGCCACTAACAACTACACTGAGAAACCTTCAGGAGGCTTCCAGACTGTGCTTATTCTGATTTCTGTTCAGAGAGTTCCATTGAAGAGGAAGTTTCCAGAAAACATACTATGAGGGCACAACGGAGACTATGCAGAGCGGGTTCAGCTTTAAGTGCACTTCAGAATTGCAAAAGGCTCGGCATGGATACTGTGATTTCTTTCAGAAAGCAAAAAACAGTCCGTGCGTTAGAGTACACGAGACCTTTTGCAAACAGTAATTGGTACAAGCAGGCAATCTGTTGATGTGCTCTGGTCTCTTCTGAATATAAACGCATGAGGCTCTAGTGACTCTAGTTGGGTGTTCAACTTGCGCCTTTTATTTTGCACGTCTTACAGGTGTCTACTTGGGGCCCCAAACATTGATCCATGAAAGTCTGCAGGCACAAAGGATTGTGAAGCCAAGCCTAAGTGCCCAGCACTTTGCCAGAAGAAAATGAACATTCAACGAATTCAACGAACAAGTCCAGCAAGACCAGCAAGTGAGAAATATGCACATCAAATTTCTTGGCACGAATCGAACAGGAGTCGGGGTCAAAGAAACTATGGTCAGCAAAGGACCGGAAACATACAAACTTGAAGCATCACGGAACAGACCCATACCAGGGAAGGATAAAGATTCCATGACAACTTGGAAGACATACATCCATGTCAGCAGCACATGATCTGCTCCTTTATGTTGTTCTTCATTCGACTGTCTCCCCAACTCTTCACCGAGATGCAGTCACAACAAGGATCTACACATGTGCAATTTTGGGGCAAGTTATAGAGCACGGCCGTTCACTGTCACATCTCATCTACATGCATTGTCACCACAGCACATGGCCACGACCATGTGACTGCGGCGCAAAAGTCAGACACAGCTTGTATCATTCAAGGCACAAATACGAGTCAGGCGAGGCAATGGTCGAGTCAAAAGGCAGCATGATGATCGCCACCAGCAAAACGAACCTGGTGACATGTGTAATAACAGTTAACAACATGCAAAAGCTGGTCTACGCTAGTGTAGGTCGTGCGACAGCTGTGCGACAGCTATGCGACAGCTATGCGAGAGGTGTTGTGTCGAAGGTTTTAGTTTTCGTTCTTGTGCATCCCATCTTGTCCTTCAGTGCTTCAGACTGACGTAGCTCAGCATGAGAAGCCAAATGTGACACAATTGCAGCCTGTATCTGTCCCTCACTCTCTATTCAGGCATCCATCATTTATCCTCACAATTTAAGCATCTCAGGCTGACACCATGATATGTGAAAGCGCAAAGGCATGCAAAAAATCACCTGATCTCGGCAGTTTTCAGGATGTGGCGCCAATTTTGATCAGCTGCTTCATCCACAAAAAAAACGTCAAAACGTCTTGGTCTTTGAAAAAATGTTCAGACTTTCCAAGTTCCATTCCACGCCAAAGCTGTAGCCACTCTATTTGAATTTGAGTGTGATCAGATTCAAAGAACAGCCCATTTCATCCATTTCCCCTAGATGGCTCTGCCGCTCAGTTCCAGTTCTTGGATCTTCGTATTTCTTAGTTCCGTTTCCGTTTCCGGGCGCACAAGAGAAATCAAGAGCATCGACCAGCTCTGCTTTGTGGGACTTAACTCCTGCAGTCACGGCAGATCCAACTTGGGTCCAGCATGTCCAACTTGAGCAAAGCCAAGGCAGAGTGGACAGATCCGATACATGAATGAGCTAGGTAGACATGGTAGAGCTAGGTAGACTCACATAGACTCAGACAGCACACCATCTTTGAGTACGACAGGTTTTGTACGGCCGGCTGTCCGGATCTGGACGTGAGGTCCACAGGAGAACAAAGGCCAGAATGGCAATAGCCGCCTGCGAAGCCACGGGAATCAATTTCATGAATAGGGTGCTTCATGGTGCTTCAAACTAAGTTCATACGGCGCAAGACTGTACAGTTGCTGCAATGCAGGGCGTTGCGCAGCAACAATGCAACGGTGAGGTTTGGTGGCGTGATAAAAATAGTTGAATGATGAATGTGAATAACTTTGTTTGATCATGTTTGATCTCTATAATAGTATATATATATATGAAAGAACAGATAAGAACAGTCAAACTGCCAAATTCACCTGGATTGACCTTGTCTTTTCATCAAAGTCCATCTTAATTCTGAGAATTGCTGAAAGGTTCTGCAACCGAGGTGCCCAAAGCAGCTCGAGCGGAAGGCGCTTGAAAACTTGGAGGCATCTCGAGGTTTCGGCCAAGAAAGATACCTTCATATTTCGACCAAACATCTGACAAATGTATACAAATGTGCAATCAGATGCCGGCAGTCTGAGAAACAATGTCTTGATGTCGAATCTCACATACATTTAAATCATTCAGAGCGTCGCTATGCAGGAATCCAGTGGAATCCAGTAACCCACTGCTCCCTTGGCCGTATGAGTTTGCAACGGAACTCACCAGATTGCGACTGAGCATCTGCTGTGAGGGCTGAGGCTACTATGACTTGAAGAGAACATGCGCCAACTTGTAGTGCTCCTTAAAGCCCGGAAATGCTCTCAACTCAAAGTCACAAAGTGGGCATGCCTTGTGAAAATTACAATCCGCAAAAGAAAAATTAAACTCGGGAAGTCCTTTCGGAAATTTGGATTGAAAACAAACCACACCAAAATCATATCAAATCTGCCAAGTAACGAGGCCAGTCCACATTTCCTCCTTGCGAATTGTTGCAAGTTAGCAAAGAGCGAAGCAAGGGGAAAATTCTGGAAATTTGAGACTGGCAAGAGCTGAAAGCTACAAAGCGAAAGTATGGGACGAAGTTATCGAAGTTCAAAATAAGACCGAACGACAAACTTCTGCCGACGGCTGTTCCTCCGAGCTCCGTGAACCGCTGTCGTTAACCGAAGGCTAGGTGTCGTTTACTGTGTTGTTTCATTTGTTTTTGATGTCCTCCGAGCTCGTCGACCAAACTAACTGCTTCCAGAATAGCGAAAGGCCAAAAAAAGCTGAGGCAGGCCAACATGCAGGACCTAAGACCATCCACCGACTCCACCCGCTGAGCCGCGCTCTGCATATCATATTCACCTATACCAAGATTGTCAAAACATGACATCAACTTTAGAAAACCACTCAGCACTGGACCCATTGAAATCGTTGCAGCTTTGTGTTTCTTGGCTCTACAGAGTTTGAGCTTCCTACTTGTTTAAACATCTCTAGATTACAAATGGCCTCATTTGCCACACCGAAGTAGCCGCTAAGGAGCGCCTAAACATGCGCAAAATGGATCACTACGTCACTACATTTTGTATCGCCCAGCGGCCAGGCGCTCTGCAGCGCAAGTTCTTGCACAAAGTGAGGTTCTCCGACTTCAAACCTGCCCAGAAGCGGAACAAATGTCTTCCAGAAAAGGGAGAAACTGAGAAATTTCTTTCAGCGAAATTTCCTGGGGAAGCTCTTCTCGCAGAATGCATGTGGGCAAAAACGGTGCAAAGCTACAGATCCACCGTCAACAGCCACCCAGCTACGGAATAGTCTACATCATCGATTGCACACGGGAGGTCAGAATCACACACCAAGAATCCATGACATTGAGAAGAGACTAAATGTTCCAACAACTTGCTGAAAGCTCAACGTACTAAAGTTACCACGGGATTACCAAACAGACACGGACACGGGGGATTCCACGGAATTGTACACATTGAGCGCCTTAGGTCCAAGGTATGGACCAGCTTCCGCATGTGGTGAACACATCGCAGAAACATCCTTAGCGTCACTGGTGAACACTTCGCCTGTCCACACTTCCACATAGCATATCCAGTAGCAGCTGTCCAACAATCCGAACAACATTCAACACCCAACATTTCTGCATAGTTCTGCATATATGTATAAACATACATATATATATAATTTGATCCTTACATTCTTACAACTGAAACTTAAATTGTGTCATACCTGTCATTTATCTACGATGGATTATCGCCCGGAGCACGTTCACCACGCCCCACAGTTGCTCACTTGGACTCAGGGAGTAAACAGGGACGTTACTACTTTCTTCGGGGTAAAGATCCCCTGTGTCAGACTCTTTCATTGAAGATCATTGAAGTCTGGGAGAACCAAATGCGCATTTCGGTCGCAGCACTTTGGCCACGTTTTTAGAGAGTGGACATCCCCAGTCAAGCCCCACCAAGGCATGGCACAAGCGCTGGTCATACTAGTACCTGTTATAACCCTTCTCTGTGGTGGCCTGATCCGCCCTGTTGATCGAATGGGAGGTCGAAGTTTGAAAATGTTTGAAAGAATAAGTCTGATATCCGGTTCTGCCGCCAAGTCACGGTGCCAAGCACCCCTTATAGGGATTGTGTCAGGTCAGAAACAACATGAAACAACTGCTTAGATGAACTTGGTGGGAGAAGCATGCCTCTTTCAAGCTACTAAGATTGTGGGTTCATCGCCAGTTGAAACTGGTCAAGAAAAAGCATCACATAAAGTGCATCACATGACTGGTCATCAGTTTGTTAGTCGACCATCACTGACCTAGTCCGACATCCCTTTCGCAGTCGACTCTGAAGCTACCCTTTCCATTCTATTGCGACACTAGAAATGCCAAAGGTCCAAATTATGGAAGCACTACCAGTCAGCGACACTAGAAATCTGCATTATGACTTGTGACTAGCACTACTCTTTGTCAGCCTACGGAGATCCACTTTTGGTCCAGCCAAGCCGCGCAGGATTTGCTCAATTCCAGGACATCCAAACGCGGATTTCTAAGACCCGCCCACTGTCTCATTTAATAAGCTGCGGAAGCGGAAGCGGGCAAAGTGGCCAAGGCTTTCTAAGATGTTGACTTGCAACGAGAAAAAGGTGCTGTTGAAGCCAAGAAAAGCTTATGACTTATCTTACTTATCTTGGATAAAATCTGGAGAAACAAATAATCATCAAACAATCATCAAAATATCAACATATCAAACAATCATTTGTGTCTCGTTTGCGTCTGCTTTGAAGCTTCGTATCTGTGATGCAGTGAAGTGACGAACGTTGAGGTCAAGTCTACGACGGCACCTGAGTCAACTTGCATCGGTCAAAACACGATGACATTGGACATTGGAAGATGAAAATCGAGGATGAAAATTGATGAAAGTTATTGAAATTTCATGATTTTGATCATTTGCTCAGCTTTGCACTGACCACCTGGTTCAACTCTTCGAACCTGGCGGGTCGGTCCGGGTCGGTCCGGTGTGCTTCGAAGTCGTTGTGCTTCGACGACACGTGGAGTACACGTGGAGATACACGGCCAGTGTGAGCACTCCGGGGACCCTTCGGGGACCCTTCGGGGACCCTTCGGGGACCCTTCGGGACGGACTCTGCGCCTGGAGCGGGTCACGGGATGCGACGTGACCTTGATGGAGCCTTTGGAGCGCCTGGAAGCAAAGAATTTTGATGACAATCTAAAGAAAATCATTAAAATTCCAAATCTTCATATGCTATACACAATGAAACACAATATACAATATACAGACATGGTATAAAAGATTATAAAAGTATAATAAAGTATAGATGAAGATACATGGAGATTTGGGAGATACATAGAGGTATCTGCACACCTCAGCACCGACGAAACTAAGCTGAGAGTGACTCTAGATGTTCTGCAAATGAGGCATTTCAATCATTTCATTCATTTTAGTTTCAGCCAAGTAGCAACTGCTGGAGACCTCTTGAAAGCCTTAATTACAAAGCATCTCATCTCAAAGGCTGAAAACACCTGCAGCGTTTCCATTCTTCCAAGGCACAGATTCAGAAAAGCCGGCACTGCATGTGGCGCTGATGTGTTGTAGAAAATCACGGCAGATGTACCTGTCACATTTTTTATGTCCTCAAGAACTCAGCTGCAACTGCAGCATGACATTAATATCATATTGAATATCTTGAAACATCTTGACACATCTTGAGACATCTTGAAACGTCTTGAGACATCTTGTCGCAGTCGGCCTACAGTGCTGTTGGATGTGGACAAAATGGCACCATAGCCTTGACAGCCGAACTGAAAAACGACGAAACACAACGTACTTTCCAAAAGAGTGGTGCTGGGAATTAAATTAGAAATTAGAAGAGTGCGTAGCTGCTATAGCTGTAACTTTGCCAACGCAAGGTCGATTTAGGCAGAAAATGTCACCGGCTTCGCCAGCGAAATGCGTCGAAATGTGTGAAAAGGGAAGTCCATGCTGACAAGTTTCGAACGTCGGAGCGCCGCGGCAATTCGGAGCCTGTCACTGGGCGTGGCCGAGAGGACAAAGTCTACACAGTCTACACAGTCTACACAGTCTACACGGTACCCATCACTTGGAATCTTGGATGATTTCTGAAGCTCAAAGGATTCACGTGGCCTCAAGTCTAAGTCTTTTTGGGCCTTCTTGGAAGAGCAATGTTGCCATCTGCAGCACTTCCTTTGGATTTCCAACGTGTGGAAGATACGGCGTTGAGCAAATTGTCCCAACTTGACCTGATGTGCTCACACGGTGTAACTCTTCCAGGTCAGATCTACTGAGTCTACTAAATCTACATAAATCTACTGTCTCACCTGACCTCTGTGAAACCTCATTTTCAAGATGCCAAGATGCAAGTATCAGGTGCGGTCCCAGCACATTCTACGGGGCATATCGTTCCAATGGTTCCCAAAGGTGGCTGTAGGAGATCACAGACCTGTCCAAGGCAACAAGACGGCGACACGGCACAAACTTTTTCGGGAGCTTGCAGGTTGGTGAGAAATGATGAGAACATCTTTGAACATGTTTGAAACGTCCAAGTTGTACAATGGCATACGATGGCATAATATGCCGGTATACGGTATACCGGGTTTCTGGTATTCCGGTATGGCAGCGGAATAAGGCATAATATTACTCACCGTCATGATGGCCTGAACTGAGCCAGCCAAAAATGACGACAAAAAACGACAGGAAATCCATCAGGTTCAAATTTTGACAGAGCGCTGCTTGTGGCAGATTCAAAATTATCATAAATTATCATGATGTAGTCTTGACATGTCTTCACACTTGAGTGCCGCCTGGGAGAAGTTGGCAGCCGCATCATGGCAAACCTCACATGAGGGACCGTTCAAGAAACAACTAAAAAAAACTCATGTTCTCATGTTCTGTCTTGCTAAAGGAATTTCAGTTGTTTTCCTCGATTCTTTGCTCAGAGGCACGAATACTGACATTTATGCACTTGACAGCAATATCACCTCAACAAACTCTGATGAGGGGGGTTGCAGAAAGTCGCAGGTGGTGTGACATGGGACCAAGAGCAGTATAACAAGCCGATTCCGGATTGCTCCCAGACTGCCAGTGCTAACTAAATGAGTCAATGATCACATTCGACGATTCGACAAGAAAGTGCTGCAACCCAGTGAGGTTTCTCCTTTCTACCAATGAGGTGCTCAAGGGTCACGCGGCAGCCAGTCCACTAACATGGCTGTCTGAACACTCATTGTTATGATATAACTAACTGATATAACAATGGGTAATGGTCAGATGGCTAGGACCAAAATCATACACAAATCTGCATTATGTTTAGACAAATCTGAAACCATCACACCCCTACACTGGTTGAACAACCAAGGGAAGAGGGCACGTTCCTACCTAGACCCTCCCCCCCATCCCCCGACACAGGGGCTCAGGGAGGGAGGGCGGGATCAAAATCTTAAGGTAGTGGGTCTTGAGCCAAAAAGGCACTAAGACCCACCGTTAACACCACTTCCACACTCCATAAGGACCCTACCCAACCACTGCTCATGCTGCCTTGCTTCCAGGTAGAATCTTGGAGTAGTGACCAGGATCTTTGAGTATATGGCTATCATTCTACTGCACACCAACACCCGGCCTCTTGACATTTTGATCGACAAATGCCCTTGGACACGCTGGCTTGGTCTTGGCAAGTTTGAACGCATCCAGCTGCTCCATCCTGGAATCAGTCTGGTTCAACTTTGCCAAGTACGGTGCCAATCGATCTGAAAACATCTGAAACATCTGAAACATCTGAAACAACGTCATTGAACAGGTGTTGCCAGTCCACTTCATAGCCGTTTCAATCGAAACTCAAACGAAACACGTCAGCTGTCTGATGCTATCTGGCAGGTACCCAACCTGGCATGCCCCAGCAATGGCGTCTTGGCATCCTTGCTGATCAGTGCTGCAGCCGATGCCAATGCCGACAGTGCCTAGCAAATGCTAGTGCTCCTAGTGATAGTCCTTGTCAATGATTGCTTTACAGATTGACAACCACCAGCACAAAATCATCTTTCTGGAACAACAATATCCACAGAATAGAAAAAAAAATATGTTTCCTTCCTTACTAACTATGCATTGACTTCTTGGCCAGAAGGGTCCTGTCTCGACCGAGCCACTTACGAGCTCCAAAAACGGCTCGATCTTGTCACAAATCTCAATCTCCTCATCGTCACCATGACCATGATAATCATCATCATGATCAGCATCATTTCATCATTTCATCATTTCATCATCATGTCATCATTTCATCATCATGTCATCATGCCATCATGCCATCATGCCATCATGCCATCATGCCATCATGTCATCATCATCATCATCATCATCATCATCATCAGCAGCAGCATCATCATCATCATCATGCATCAGCATCAGCATCATCATCATCATCATCATCATCATCATCATCATCATCATCATGATGTTCATCCTGTTTTGGTGGTTTGATTGGCTCAACAACATGTGAGAGCGTGTTTCTGCGTCTGTTTGCGGCGACCAAATCTTCTTGTGTGTTTCAATGACAGAGACATTCTGGAACCTTCCACCACCAGTCCTTCCAGCACTTCGAGAAAAAGTGCGGGTGCTCTTCGCAAAACTCCTAGGTGAACTGTCTCTGAAAGTGCCAAGATTAACACTATAATAAAATGATCAAATGGGCGAAGGAACCCAGAGCCAAAGCAAGCGCCTACCCTACAAAGAGTCTCGAAACACACTTTGCACTTTTGGGCATTACCCAGATGAAGAAGTCAGTCGTGGTCTGAATCTAAACTCATTGGCCAAGGGTCATAGACTGGAACACCATCAGCATAATTGCGGCCAAAAAGAAGACCATCAGCCACACCTCCCAGAACAGTGGATCGGTGGTTTGTATCTGTCTGTCTACGCGTTTTCCAATGTTTTCCAAAGCCTTCATGAAAAATTCTGCACCGTTTCACCGTGAGTGCTCAGCTTGGGATGGCCTTACACTTAAGGGATACTTAGGGCATAGGGCTCAACTTGGGCCAAGGTGGGTCATCTAGAGTTCGTTGTCCCTAGGGAATAGCACTGAAAAGAAAAAGCAGTTAGCAACGTATTGCCAAAAGGTCTACCTAGAACGCCGAAGTTGCTGCAAATTTCCTGCGACTTCTTTAAAACCTGTCACTTTAGGTAAAACCGCGCTTTTTCATGCAACTTTCACGACTACTATGCGACTTTTGGGTTTCGGATTCCATGCGGGCAGTATATTGATGCGCAAGAAGTGCGCAAAATGTTCAAAGGGAAACAAAACACAGTTTTTCATGTGTTTTTCACATTTTGTCACGCCTTTTTCAGATTTTGTTCGTGCCTTTTTCACTCTTGTTTGTCGCAAAGAAACGAAACACGTGAAAACTGTGACGGATTTCTCCAATGTGGAATTGCGTCACTTTTCCTAGACTTGCGACTTTCGGACAAGACATGCGACTGTTGTCAGTCACCTTTTTTTCCCTGCGACTTGGTATGTCGCCTTTTGAGCAATCTTTTGGTCCTGCCTCTCTCTACCTGCTCTGCTTCCGGTCGAACGTGGGCTGTCTTCAGCGCAGCAGTCAAATCGCCAACGCCTTGTCAAAAGAGACGAATGACCCGTGCAAAGCTCAATGTTGCTTTTCAAAAGCAATGAGCACTTACTCTAAATGCCGGGATCTATTGGACATATGTAGCGAGAGACGGAGAATGAGGAAAAAACAAAAGAAGGATGGGCTGAATCAAATCTTCTGGTTGCTGTTTGACCCGTTCTTGCGAAATCTGGCAAATCTGGCTGTCTTTTCTATGCTGGGATCCAACTAGTCTTTTCGTTCTGCTATCTCTCCGCCTCCTTCGCTGATGTTGAAAGCAGCCGGTGCATCTGCACCAAATTGTGAAGCCACATCCATCAACAAAGGTGGAAGATGTCGGCTTCCGATCCTGTGGAGATGTCGCAGCATGTCGCAGCATGTCGCAGCATGTCGCAGCATGTCGCAGCATGTCGCAGCGCAGACGGAATGAGGCTGAAAAAGGCTGAAAAAGGCTGAAAGTTGTCTCTGAGCTTTGCATAGCTGGCATATAGCTGGCATAGCTTTGCAAATCCCAGGCACACGTTCAAAATACCCAAACCAAATGCCAGCAGCACCATAGGCATCACAACCTCGGTGATGTGTCGAGAAACACTTCTCAGATCACTGAGAAGTTGTGAATGCGAGGTGGCTGAAGCCTGACCTTGACAAGTCAGGCATCCGTCCAATATTTGTCAGGGGTCTATTCAATCTATTCTCGCTTCCAAGTCACAGTACAAGCAAGAGCCTCGAGTTGTCAATGCACAATCAGTGGAAATTTAGAGAAGAAAAGCTTTGAGGAGACCTTTACCAAATAGGCAATTGACCAGTCTCAAATGGAAAACTTGCATTCATTGTTACAAGTTCAATTTTACTTTGAATCTCTTACCGTCTAGTTCTGTTCAGTGTGCATTGAATCAACGGCTACATTTGACTAAATCCTCTGGGAGGTTCAAAGCCTTCCCGGCCTTCATGTCACGCCGTCCATATCGAGCGCGTTTCATGAAGAGCCTGACTACGTAGACCAGAACTCAAGACGAGTAAAGTCTCTTCAAATTTGACATCATACCCAGACAAAGGATAACCTGAAAACAAGAAATTTAGATAATTTAGATGAAGGATTTGATGCTTCCAATGCTGTCTGAAGTCCACATTCTGATCATTCTGATCATTCTGAGATGCTGAGCGATGGCAAGGCACGCGGCCAAATGAGTCACGTGTCGGGATCCTTCAGCTCTCACACCAGATGCCCACTCTTGGAGACCTAGCGAAGCAACGCAACTCACTCGACGCACTCGACGCACTCGACGCACCCAACGCTCACCACAAAGCTGTACCATTTTTGCGTGCAGAGCTACACCCTCTATGTCTACAGAGCACAAACTCGTTGCCAAACGAACTCTCACAGGTACCAAGCGCCGAGCCGTTTTGGGTCGATGGATGCTCTCCATCCATCTCTCCACTGGCAACCTTCAGAAACACCTCCTGTCGGAGCTGAACTCTGCTGACTCTGCCGACTCTGACTCACTCTAACATGATTCGTTTTGGCCGCAGTTTTGATTCGTTTTGATTCGTTCGTCCTCTAACTTCACCATGGACAGGCCATAGTGAGCCAAACCGATCTCATCCTTGTTCCTGACAAGCTTGGCAGCAAAGCATTCAATGTTACCGGATGCAGCCCTCATCAGCATGGACTTGACAATTCTTTTCCACTTGAGAAACACGTTGTAAGTATCAAATGCCGATTCCAATGCGGCGCCTCTCCAACTCATCAAGAAGGCCATGGAATTTCGATGTGCTCGAGGATGGCAACTGCCAATATCAAAGAAAATTCACAGAAAAAATGCTCCTTGATCTTTGTCATTCATGGAGACCGTCCAACTCCATTCACATTACAAACTTCTGGATCCAGGAAAGCGAAAAGCCCACAGACTCGATTCCCGTCCTGCAGCGACAGCTCAGCGCCTACCAGGAAACTCATGATTTGAGATGATTTGAGTCCATTGAAACAGTCCGATACAGTCCGTACACATTCAAATTGCAATCGTTTGGTGCCAGGTACAATATGATACAATATGGGTTTGTGATGGTTTGTGGGTTCTGAGTAGCAGCCCTACGGCCCTACCTATGTCGGTAATCTTCTGTGCTTCCGGGATGTGCCTCATCACTGCCTCAGAGGACGCCACTCTGCTTGGAGACTCCGAGACTCGGAGACTCGGATCTGAGAAGCTGACGCTTTGGATGGGATCCTCATCCGATGCGTGACACACATCCTGCAACATTCGTCAACATTCTATATTCAAATCATTCAACCCGCACATGCAGAAACCAAGGATTTGCCGTTTCGCCACAGTTCCAACATGTTCCAACATGTTCCAAGCTTAGCTGTCCTTTCTGGCACACATCAGCCGATAGCCTGCACCAAAATGTGCCTTGCATAGGTCCGAAGCAGTGTCCAGCTCCAGCTCCAGTCTATGTCTACATGCGACTCTTCGGCACCTTGAGGAAGAGAGAAGAGCCACAAACACAGAGCCGTCCTTCTGCCATGATCGCCACTCCTGAAATCCAAGACCACGAATGGGTGCAGATTTTCTTTGAATTGTTTTTCAGTCTGGGGCACTCTTACTTGCTATTTGCTGCGTTTTGAAACCAACATATATCATTTGCTGCATTGTTGGAGCTAAAATCTCTCATTTGTAAGCTATTGGCAGCGTTTTGGAGCCAAAATCCTTCATTTGCTTTGCACGCTATTTGCAATGTTTTGGAGATAAAATAGCTAATTTGAACGATATTTGCAACATGTTGAACCTTGGATCTCTTGTTGGCAGAAGATTTGCAACATCTTGGCGCCAGCATTTGCACAAAATTATTTGCATCATGTTCACCGCAATCTGAAAAGTCTTATTTGCATTGTATGCATAGTATTTTGGAGCAAAAATATGTAATGTGCATAGTATTTGCTACATGTTGAAAAATGAAACTGGCTATTTTTTTGGTTGTTTTCTCCCTTGTTGATAGCACAATAGCAGCATCAGATTGACAATTGTTGGGAATTCTTTAGGATGGGTTTAGTGCTTATTTACTTGAGGCACAATCGTGTTGGGTGCAAATAGTTTCATTGGATGTTATCATAATGGTGGTTTAGGATATATTTAGGGTGTGGTTTAGGGTTAATTAGGGTTGGTTTAGGGTTGGATTAGGGCCGGGTTTATACAGGGATACATGCATAAAGATAACTACAAATATGCATGCATATAATATATATATATAGCAGAATGACAACACCTGTTCTCCCACGTAATTAATGCTGTAGGTTGAATGTGGTACTCAGGGTGTATATAATGCGCACACACATGCATCATATATAAAGTGTAGGTTGAGGCAGAACCGTGTTCGGTGTAAATAGTTTCATTGGATGTTATCATTGTTGTCCGATAAATGCTACTATTAGATCTTGCCTTTCTTGTCATTGTCCTCTTATTCTCTCTAACTTATGTTTTACTTGTTGTCTGCACGATAGTTGCAGCATACTGCCAAGAAACCACGAAATCATTTTAAAAAAACAGAAGCCAAACAAAACACAAGCCAAAAACGGCCAAGAAGCTAAGAAGCCGCAAAAGCCAAGAAGCCAGACTGGAAAATAGAAAACCATCAAAAAAAGTAATACCACCTCCGCCACCAATGGTTTGCCACTATCGTGAACCGCTATCAACGGTGTTTCAACAGTCCATCTCACACATGATGTCGCATTTTTCCAGATTTAGAAAGAATTTCCATGAGATTTCGATATTTCCATGAGATTTCTACTGGTTATTTCTGCTATTTGTCCATTGCACCAGTGATGAAAATGTTGCCGCTTGTTGAAAGTTACTGGAAGGCTGCACTCTCCGAGCCCTGGATGCTGAGCGACCCCACGGTCGCCCAGGATCTCCGCCTCGCAGCTTTAAATTTTCGATGCAGTTTCAAATGGTAAAAATGCAGGTAAACACGTAAAAACCTCTCTAATTCAATCTAATTCAGCCACTGCATGAAGCTACTCTCAAACACACAAACCATCTTTATCGCATTTTATCGCAAATATCTGGCAAAAACCACGAACTCACAACTTCTGGTGCCTCGTCCATGAAATGCGTGGTCAAGACGACCACACGCCCTTCTCGAGCTGCGCGGATGATGTTCCATGTCGCTCTGCGGCTGTATGGATCCATACCTGTGCACTGCAGAAAGCTCTTTTGGTCTTCGATATCTTTCGATATCAATCAAGAATCAAGTTGCCGTTCTTCCACAGCTTTGGTCTGTTGCAAAGAATTGGAATGACATTGGCCGTATTTGTTGCAGTTTTGGATGCTTCATCTCCATTTCCTGCATTTGCAACTTAAACATCACC
Source organism: Cladocopium goreaui (assembly GCA_947184155.2). Classification (NCBI taxonomy): domain Eukaryota; class Dinophyceae; order Suessiales; family Symbiodiniaceae; genus Cladocopium; species Cladocopium goreaui. The sequence goes on from CAMXCT020002698.1 coordinate 52,322, forward strand.
ATGAAGTCCGACTGAAGTCCTATAATTATATTACCATATATTATATACCTATATATATATATACCTATATTCTCCCAATTTCTCCCATATTCATCCGTACGTAGCCCCATTCCAAGATGCCTGAAGTCGGCTCATCCAAGAAGACCACAGGAGGTCTCCCAATCAGCGCCAGGCAAAGCGAAAGCTTTCTCTTTTGGCCACCGGACAGAGCTCCTACAGAAACGCTCCGACCCGGGAAGACAGTCGCAGTCACACAGTGATTCGACGGGAACACCGTCACCACAACTGCAGGACATGTCCTGCACGAGTTTGTGCCTTTTCGGTCAAACCAACCTGCTGCATCATCTCGTTGCAACGGCTAGTCACCTGCAGATTTGAGCACCACGATGCTTTTGATGCTTTTGCGTGCAATCTTGACTGCAAGCAATGCGAACATCTTCAAAACTCAAGTAAGCAATTCAGAAATCATCCTCTAGTCTTTCGCATTTATGTTATACGTTACATGGACGTTACATTTTTGTGCTAGGTCTGATAGCAGACACTGCCGGGTGGCCTCAGCAGCAGGCACTCCTCGGAGTTGGGCATAGACGGTCAAATGCTCCCAGACCTCGCTGTCCGATGCTCGCAGTTCTCTCTGTCCAAGTCCGACGAAAGACCAATGTGAAGGGACACAAGAAATCAAAAGAAATGAAACATTCACATTGGGACGAGTCTAACACACCGGCGTCTTAAGTCTGGGACAGAGTGACAGAGTAATACAGAGTAATACAGGGTAATACAGATGACAGATTTCTGCATGTTCAAGATTGTTCAAGTATGTTGTAGGATCACATTGTTTGCAAAGTTGTGGCTCGTCCAAGTCACTGTGAGCTCGAGCCACAAGACATCGTGTTGAGGGCCTTGATCCCAATTTCACCGTGGACTCAGAGGGCTCATGCACTGCACTTGGGCTCCGGCAAACACCAATCACTTGCCGGATGGCCTCGAATTTGAAAGCGCACAACAAAAATAGACAAAATAAACAAAAATATACAAAATGCCAACTTCTAGTTGTTATCCTGTACAATTGATGTTTCAGCAAGTCTCTTATTTTATGTTATGCTTTTCTGTTATTACACTGAGTTGCATCGAGTTTCACTGTCGCCGGCCTGGATACTGTTGCTCAAGCGGTGTCCAGCAACGATGGCATCTCCAGAACTGGGCTCCACCATTCCAGTGAGCCTCGGCAAGGCACATCAATCTTTCTTTTAGATGGTGAAATATGGTGAATGAGTTAGTCATCAGACATTTCTAGCATTTTCTAGCATATCCAACACATCCGAGGTGTAATTTCTGAGTCATACACCAAAATTAGAGGGTCCCTAGAATGAAGGCTTTTGAACCCAAGGCACATGTTAATCGTTGTTGACTTGCCAGCTCCGTTGTGGCCCAGCAAAGCCAAAATCTGACCTTCAAACATGGCCATGTCCAAGCTTTCCACGGCCACCTGCAAAACACGAGACATCTATGCCAAACTGTTGCGCGACAATTCTTTCTGTTTATTTGTGATGTCATATACTTGTAACAGTGCAGCTTGTATGTTCTCATCATATCTTATCAGAAGTCTTATCATGTCTTGCCCATTACTTCACATTTCTCTCTGGTCTGTTTGGGGAGTCGGAGTCATCTCTATGCTTTGGCTGTGGCGTCACCTTCTTCCCTGCCGGCGTCTGAAATTCTCGTCCCAGGGCCAGCGTTCGCACCACGCAGCCAGAGGCAGCAGATTTCAGCCTCAAGGCCTGGGAAAAGACCGGAGTAAAATAAGTAAAACCAAATATCAACATGAGGCAACGGGGAACAACACCAGGTTAAGAAAAGGGCAAATGGTTGAGAATGGTTCTATCATGGTTGTATCTTACTGCAGGTAGAATAGCATTGAACTATACACAAAAGAACCGTGAAAGTGTCATCACTATCATTTCAGTTGCAGTTTTCTCTTATCCAACACGTCCAACACATCCAACACGTCCAACACGTCCAACACGTCCGGAGTTTCCAGAATATCCAGTGATTCAGCATGACTGTGTGATCTCACTGCGTGACTTCTGGGACCTCTGATTTCTGGCCTGTGGCACTTCTTCAGCAGCTGCACACTGCGCTGATGGCCCTTGGAGCGCCGCCTCTTCGGCTGTCGCAGCAGCATCACCATCGGCTGACCTGCGCAGACTGTGAGGTCCTCTTGGATCTCGTGCATAGACCTTGATACAACCTATATACATCTACCATATATATATATATATACACTCTATGTATATGTGTATATATATATATACATAGTATATATATATACTATATATATATAATCTACCTACTAAATTTATCTAGATAAAAAAGAAAACGGATTTACATAAACGGTGCATGTTTCACACTGCAGAGCCTCCAAATGGACTGCCAGAATGATCGTCGAAATATGAAGTTGGGAGACAGGCGCACGCCATACTCTTTGGGCAGCACGCGATCAAAGTACCAACCCAGCGCCGTAAACCTGAGCTCAGCAAGACGAGGAGCCTCGCTTTTGTCATGTGGATGTCGTGTGGATGTGGTGCACAAAACGAACATCGATGCTTCTTGCGTACTGTCTGCAAGCAAAGGGCAGAACAATATCTAGGCACATCATGGCCAGAACAGATATGAAGGAGCAATTTCTCACCTTGCACAGTTGGAGAAATGCTCTGAGGATCTCACTTTCCCACTCACCAGGATTGTGCAAGAAGGACCAAGCTATTTGGGGAACTTGGGGAACTTGTTGCAAGATGTTGCAAGCCGATCAAGTGCCAAGTTTCTGAAAGCCTGAAGTTTTTACATTGCAAAGCTGCAGCATCTCAAACCGCGGGAGTTTGTGCCAAGACACTTCCATAAAAACATCGCCCCATTGCACTCCCACTCGAGCAGCTTCAAATTTCGCTATCGTTTGCAGGCCAGTGCAAAATGCAGCGTTGGGCATCAACATTAACCTCAAGTCAGCAGTTGAGAACGATTGACACTAAAGCCAATGCACAACGATATAGGCTCAGTGGCCTTGAATTTCGGGAATCTGTCAGTGCTTCCGCTGAACGTGGCAAAAGGCCAGGCCAACAAAGCTGTGCCAAGCAACAAGATGGTGACACTCTCAGACGGGGGACCCTGCCGATTCTGCGATGAATACCTGTGGAAGTGTTCTTGAAATGCAATTGCTGAATATTGCTGAAAATTTAGACAGTAGACATAATAATAATAATTATTCAGACAGTTTTTTTTTTTGCAGCGACAAGTCACACAATCCATTGCGCAAACATGATGATCATGCCAACAATTCCTCCTGCAAGGCACACTATAGTCATCTTGGCCAAAAAAGGAACCGAATCGAACGCTTCAGTTTTTTAACTTGTTGACTGCTTCAACAGGCGGATCTTTCTCCTGTCCGAGATTGGTTGAAGAAGCAATGAATGAACCACGCCTTGGCTCATTGCAACCAACAAACACTGTATCTACAGATTAGATGCTGGGCCAGGCTCTGTCATTTGCCCAACGACTCCACGACCATATCAGTTTCGACACGGCAAGAGTGTGCTTGTCCTGGTGTAATAGCTAGCTAGCACTTTATGTATACATACATATCCGCCGACCCTGCCGACAACAGGGGGAGCGCGTCAGAGAAGAGGGGAAAAGAGATGGAGCAAGAAGATAAAAAGCACAGAAAAGAGTAAGAGGCAAGAGGCAACAGGAAAGAGGCAAGAGCCAGCAAGACATGGAAAAGCAAGCGGCGAAGCCAGCGTTTTGGAGGATTGGGGGTTGCTGGCATAGGTCCGTCCTTCAGTGGCATGGTGTTTCGGTGTCGCGAAGGCAATGTTTTGGAGGCTTGAAGACTCCAATTTGGAGCTAGTTTCTTGTCAGTTCAGACAGCGATTTGATCTATTTTTTGATGATTTTTTGCTGCGCTCAGGAAGCAAGAACATCGTAAAATACATTGTTTTTGTCCTTTTCGCATCTAGACACTACATCTTGCAACACGGTGAAAACTGCGCAAATACCAGTGTTTTTGCTAGGCACTGGACAAAAAACACTGAAAATACCCTGATTTTTGCTACCAAATGCCAAAAAAAAATCGTAAATACCGTGGTTTTGAGTTTCCGAAGCGCAAAAAAAATATCAGCATTTACAGTGTTTTTTGCCCCGAGGGTTTCAAAATATGCAAAACCACTGCCTATTTGACGATTCTTAGGGTCCACAAAATGCGAAAATATATAGGTTGTGTTGCAACGACGACGACGACCACGACCACGACCACGACCACGACGACGACGACGACGACGACAACAACAACAACAACAACAGCAACAGCAACAGCAACAGCAACAGCAAAAACAACAACAACAACAACAACACCAACACCAACAGCAACAGCAACAGCAACAGCAACAGCAGCAACAACAACAACAACAAGAACAAGAACAAGAAGAAGAAGAAGAACAACAAGCACAAAAATGCAACAAAAAGATGGTAAGATGGTTGCAAGCTGCGGTATGACAAGAACATCACACTGTGCTCTGCACGTGCGCGCACGTGCAGAGCACATGAACAACACCAACGCTCACACTACACATAGTCCTTATGGCATCGCCGGTGTGCGAAGCTCTACAATAAAAATTGTTCTTGTCCTATGGATTTGGTTGTCCATGTTCCCAGGGCAAATGACAGTGCCATTCAAAGAGGGCTGCAGTCCAGGAAGCAAAAGCGAGGAAGGACATGCACCACAGCCAGAAGAACATGAAGATCAATGTCAGGCTGGAGCCGGGGAAAACCTGTCGCCACGCCGCACTGACAAGGAGACAGGGAGTCATATGTATATTATATATATGTATACATATGTATGTATGTAAGTGTATATATATATATATATGTATTTATGAGGATATTTATGTGTATATATATATATATGTATATTTAAATATGAGTGTATATATATATAGATATATGTATGTAAATATATATATATGTATGCGTCTATATATATATATATATATATTTATATTTAGGAAGTAGATACATAGCACATGTGTATATATATATATAACTATAGGTCGCACGTAGGTACTTTGAGGGAGTATGTGTGCCACGTAGGTCGTCTAAAAGGTAGCATGTACCTAGTAAATGCGAGGCTGGTAGTCAGAATCGCTGCAAAAACCTAGCAAATACGAGGCTGGACCTCAGAAATGCTGCCAATAGCTTGCAAATAGAAGGGAACGGGGTGCTACCTGGGGACCCATACCATTGGGGGGGGTAGGAACACGGAACACCAGACCATATATATGTGATTTGAATATGTTTTATTATTATTATCATATATTATGTATTATACTATATATTATATATCATATATCATGTATTATATTATAATACAATATATTATATTAGATCATGTATTATATTATATTATAATATATTGTATTATATTATATCATATCATATTATATTATATTATATCATACTATATTATATCATATTATATTATATCATATCATACTAGATTATATCATATTATATTAAATATTATATATTATATATTATATATCATATATTATATATAATATATTATATATTATATATAATATATTATATATCATATGTTATATATTATATATTATATATTATATTATATTTATATTTATATTTATATTATATTATATTATATTATATTTATTACATTACATTGCATTACATGACATTACATTATACTGTATATGTATATTTTCATGATATATTATATTACATATATTCTAATATATATATATATAATATATACTAGATTTTATATAATATATATACATATATATTATATTATATATAATATATATTATATTATTTATTTTATATTATATATAATATGTATTATATTTAAAATAATATATATATATTATATTGTAAATGATATATTATTGTCTATTAACTATTATATTATATTACATTATATTATATTATATTATATTGTATTATATAATATTATATTATATATATGTTTTATATTATATGTTGTAATATATATATATATTATTTTATATTAGATTATATTATATTATATTGTATTATATTATATTGTATTATATTTTATTGTATTCTATTATATATATATATAATCTGCTCTTTCCAGGAAGTTGCATGACCAAATATGATTCTAGGCAAGCTGCATAGAATGAGGCCACAATGGCGAAAATTGCACATAGAGCAGCAAAGATGATGCCATAGGTAACAAACCATGAGCCTGAGATTATCTGAAATCTAGCTTTGAGCTCTGAGGATAGTTGGTTTTGACACAGTCAAACTGAATCACTGCCATCGCTGTCCTTTTTCCACGTGCCCGCCCTGCATCCTGACTGAATCTGTGAACCTGTCACCTCCAGATGTGAACCTTCAAAAATACCGGGTGCAAAACCCAATGGAGCTTCGTGAAGCTTCTGAGCTTGGTGGAATTTTGAGCTGAGCGACTGATGATGGCGAAGCTTCTGACGCCAAGCATCCTCAAACTCTCCCGGATCTTCGTCTCCTTCTCCGAGATCAACTCGTTCAACACCTCTTATGTCACAAGAGTCGCTCCAAAATCAAAGTCCTGCGAAACTTGGATAGAAAAACCCGAACGTAAAAAGAAAAGTCGTAACATGTTCAAACTATATCAGATATCACATCATATCACATCGGATATGGCATCCTTCAGTATTCGAAAACCGTGTCCTTCGGTATCCTTCGGTTCCGAAAACCGAGTCCAACTCCGAGGCCTTCTTCTGAGTGTAGAGGAAGGCCACGATAAAAACGAGTGGAAATGCCAAGGCGATCAGCTCCTTGACACCACATTGCCGCGCTTGGCAAACTTTCGATGGCACTTAGATGCACTTAGTCACTTAGATGCACTTAGTAACTTTTCGGAAACAACATGACATGAACATGAAGTAACATGTTGTAACATCTTTCCACATTTCACACAGTTAGAGGAGGGGACCAGGGGACTGTCAAGTTTCGTAGAATCCATCGATCACTCTGCCAGCCACAGGCATTGCCAAAGCGTTCACGCTTTGAGGCAAGTAACCTTGCAGAATCTGGCAGCATCGTATAAGATGATGTTGCAAACGCACGAAAACGACCAAGGATAACCAAGGTCAGTTTTCTGGAGACGCTGCTGAAAGCTTTGGACCACATCAAACCGTGGGATGTAATTTTAATATTAAATATAATATATTTTTTATATATTTAATTTAATATTTAGATTTATTAAATAACCGCATTGTCAGTGTTGGCATCGTATCCACAAGATCCCACTGCAGAAATTCCAGGGACGCAAATGCTCTGCCAGCACTGCTTGCGTCTCTGGCGTCTCACCCATCGCCCATCGTAAACCTCCCTCCAAAAGCAGTTCTCTACGTGTCTCCTCGGATTCGGAAGCCATGCAAATCCCTTGGAACCCCTTGGAACCCCTTGGAACCCGTTCGAATCTATTCAACTTGTTCAACTCAGAAGCAAACGAAAGGAAGCTGAAGCTTTCTGCACTCCTCAGTCAGCTCAACATCGCTGGGCCAGTCAATGATGTAGCGATCGACTAGAAGCTGAAGAGTGATGAAGCCCCTCTTGAAATACGTAAAGGCCTTGGAAGACGGATGTCCCAGGCTACCCTTTGGACGAATGCCATCTGCTCTGACATCGCATCGCATGATGTCCAAACGGGACCCGGCCTCGTTCATCCGGAGCCCTAAATCTAGTGGTCGAGTCGGTGGCACTTGTGTGAAAATTGTTGTGCCTCGGTTGCATGCTGCACAAACAGGACCTTTATGACACTTCAGAACCCCTCAAAGGTGTGAACAAAAACAAGACTGATCAGGCTAGTCAGGCTAGTCAGGCTAGTCATTCAGGCGAGCCAACCGGAAATCTGAAACAGACTTGTCGAAGCCAGTCTTTTTGCCGTCGTCGGTGCCGGCAGAAACGTTGAGACGGATACTGTATGCCTTGGATCAAAATGTGAAAATGTGACAATTAGATACAACTAGGGCCGCAGTAAGTTCTCCTTGTCTGATTCCGAAACTCGTCAAAACTCGAACAAACGTTGCCAAGATACCCAATCTCCAGGAGAGCCTTTCTCACCCGACGGTATCTGATGGAAGACAATCGCTCCAAAAATTCGAGCACCCTTGGCTTTTGGACATGGAACACATTCATGAACACATATGAACACTTTGACTTTCCTCTGAGCAGAAAATCGTGTTGAACCTTTGTTCAAACCAAGAGTCGCTTTCCATGTAATTTTCCAGCTCGGAAGAAGTGAGGATCTTGGGATGAGTAAGATTTGCAAAGCCAGGCAGAATTCCTGGATTGACTTTCTTCTTCATGCCTCGGGGCAAAAAAATTGGGGCATTCCAGGTGGAGTTCTGGGTGGAACTAGTGAAGCTGTTCCATGATGTTTGTCTTAGCGGCTCTTAGCCTAAGGGATAGAGTCCTGACGTGTTGCAAATGCAACACATGCCCAATCTGAGGCAGGAGCGGAACATCCAGAGTCAGAGCCATGCACAGAAGAAATGAAGAGTGCAAAACCAGGAATTCCAACATGATCCCAAAGGCATGTGGCAAATGCTACCCCCCAAGTCGAGCTCCTTTCTCAGCCCACCGTGCCCTCCCCTCACCTGAACCCGGCGTACAGCTTTGCAGGCAGTATGAAGGAGGTCTTTTAAAGGTTTACGGTTGGCAAGGAAATGGCAAGGAAGTGAAATCCAAGGACATGCAAAAAAGCCCCCCGAAACCTCAATCCCATCCCAAGACTTTACTGATAGTTGTTCGGTGACATTAGAATGAAGCTGCTGCTTAAACCAAGTCGCAAGGCAAGCTCTTGTTCTCTGCCTGGAATGTTTGAATTGCAGCTTTAGAAGCATCCATGGTGCACTATCTTGGACGTTGGTGAGGCTTATGCTGGTCTGAAAAGCTTCCAAACCGTCTCTGAGCAATGTGATGGTGCAACATTATTCTTAGTGAGAGGACCGCAAAATACAAAGCTTGAAATTCTCCAGCCTTGCCAGGCATGATTTCTGTCTCGAGCTTCCCAAGCAAATCTCGCTCAAGAGGTACGCAAGGGATGTTCCTGCAGCATAGCTTCCATAGCTCCCATGCGCAGGTGACGTTGTCTTGCAATATCTTGCAATGTTCCGTTGGTTGTTGCTTCGGCAGTCAGCGTGATCAGTGCCACACAACCAATGTGGGAAAGAAACCGAATTTGCTTCCATCGGAATGAATCAAATTCACCCCCCCCCCACGCAGAAGTGGTTGAATTGCTCCCAAGGAGCTTCAGGTAGAGATCTGGAAACCATTCTTCAGTGATGGTTTTGCCTTAGGAAGATGAATACAAACCATTAGAGAGCACACAGTACTGATCAGTACTTTAAACTTTGTAGATCGAGGTAAATCTCAGGGTAGTCCCAGAACTGCACACCAAAGTGCAAGATCTATCAAGAATCTTACATCTGCAGAAGCGTCAAGAAATCAGAACTGCTGATGTCAAGGGGCGGAACTTCTCCACCTTCGGAAAATCAGAAGCATGATCCGCAGCTAAGACAATTCGTTCGCCAGTCCAGTGCAAGTAGGCCAGGACCACGCCAAAATCCCTGAAATCGCAAAGGAACAAGTCCGAACAAGATGCGATTTACGCAATGATTTAAACATGTTTTAAACAAGACAATAAGATCAATATCTATGAAGAAGTTATTAAGACTGTGAGACTCGCCCGGGCTGCACGTTGCTGTGATCTGTAGTGATTGCAATGGCTTCAACGGTCCAAACTTTGGAAAGCGGTCCGAGAGGCACTGGCTCCAAAAGATAATGTGTCCAGGCATTGCAGTAAGAACGCGAAGCCAAACTGGAGGACGCCTCCAGCTCTAGGCCTTCCGAGAGTCACAAAATGTTCCACGGTTTGCATGTGCAAAAAGCAACGGCTCTGAGTGACATGCCGAGACTCTGTCTTTTTGCACACACATCGCGCACCTTCCACACACACGGTGCTCTTATTCTTCTCAGGCATGTGGCCACCCCAGCCCTCAAGGATAGGAAGCTCACACTGGCCAGTTCCTGAAAATTCGGCAGCAAGGGCAGCTTGGAACAGTCCAATGTATCCGCTATGATTTCTATCAGGACGTCATTGGGACATGATATCAGAAAAAAGAAACCTGATACCTAGCCTGATGTTTCTCACATGGAAAAAACCATGCCCAGGAGCCATTGCATTCGGACTTTGCCCACCACAGTAGGGCTAAGACTGCGATTGGCAGAAGCAGCTCACAGCAGGCAGCCAAGGGGCACCTCAGAAAATCATAACGAATCGAGTGACGCCAACACTGAGTTCAGTGTGAGGTTTTTTTCACAACAAAAAAGTATCAAAGAGTCTTTGATTTCTCTACAAGCATGAACGAAAGTGAAGGTCAAGTAAGATCAGATAAGTGGAGAATTGGAGACCGCAACTACCAGAGTACCAGTAACGTTGCGATTTTCGTTCTAATATTTTCTAGTCATTCGAGTCATTTCGAGTCCCAAAGTTCTGCTGGAACTCTGCGTCGATGCACAGCACTGCCAAGGGGCCACGGACAGCACTGCGCTGACCACTCCCTCTTCTTTAGCAAGCGGTTCCTCGACTCGAAAACGGTGCAACTTGTAACCGATTTAGATTTCTTGTGTCTATCAGTTCATGTGAAATCAACTGAGAATGTCTGAAACTTGAGAAACAGATGCAAAAAGGTTGTAATTTCCCACAGAAAGATTGCACATGACTGTGCTGTGCAGGACATCCTTTCCGTGGTTTTCCATGAACTCTGAAGCAAGGTTCTTCCGCATGAGCGCAAAAAAATGCCTTGAGCTGGCGACTCGCTGCGGCACCACCCCTGCCACAGTTTGACACGACTTCCTCTTAGACTCTATACGTGGAGAAAAACTATCAGAAGCAATGAGAAACACTATAAAGGGATAAAATCATATAAAATCAACAAATACATTCCATGAATGGATATGGGACTTGCATGGAACATAATGATAGTAGAAAACCATGGTTCAACTCATTGAGGTTCATCGGTTAATCGATGTTAATCGGTTTTCTATTTCTTGCGCCAAACCCTGAGCATTTCGATACGACGTCCCCGCCTGGTGCTCCACTGGTTCCTGCGGTTGCATGGCCATTGCGGCCATTGGAACCGATCAGCACTTCTCGGCCCTCCATGGTGGCGAAGCGCCAGATGTCCGTAAGATCAGGTGATGCTTGGATATGCCTAGGTGCTGGGTGATGTCTTGTCTCCCTCTGTGGTTTGGTTGCTTCATGATCGCGTGTGCTATGCTTTGTTCATCTGTGTTCATAGAGTCTGGCAGCTATTCCAACCGATGCCATTTCTCACGCAACCGACCACATATCAGATTGACTCAACACAATCAAGTGGACCTGCAAGTGGACCTGTTGCTGGACCTTTGTTGCTTCTGCTGCCGTGGCCATTTTGATTTCCGAGTGCAAAAGCTGCAGCTGCATGAATGAAGCTGCAACCCTCAAATGAGAACCAGCAAGAAATTCCAGGTCCCAAAGAGCGAATGGGTCTTCAAATCTGGGGCATGTAGCGAAATCACTGTTGCCTCAATTCTGGGAAATGGCAAAGTGTCTGAATGATTCAATCAATGCAATTATCTCACCCTTTAGTTCCGTCGAGTATGTGAGGTCGCACATCACACATAGCGACCTACGTCTGTAGTCTATGTCCAGCCACTTGCCACTTTCAAACAGAACAAGACACCAGAGAGCAATAAGATCAACAAGAAACTCAGAACAATAAAATCAAGATTGACATCATTTGACATCCATCCCTTAGATCCCGCAGCCACAGATACATCAGATACACCTGGTTCAGCATCAAAGCGCCAGCTATAGGAATGGGACATCACCCGATGGTCCAGGAGCGTCCTCCTGGAGGTCGGATGCTGTCGGATGCTGCTGATCACTTTCGACAATGTTGCGATACCGCCGATAACGTGATACCCTCCTTTCGAAACACTGCAACCGTCCACCAGTGCTTTCGCAAAATGGAATTCAAAGCGATTACGTCCAAAATGCAACACATTTTTACAACACATTTTTGCAACACATTTTTGCAACACATTTTTGCAACACATCTTGTAAGGCACTTTGCAGTGCGGTCTTTGGAGCTGAGCGTGCCAGCTTCCACAGGCGCCGTGCCTCGGCCTGGCATCTCGTGCGCATGGCGCACAATCGGCAAAAGGATCTAACACACATATCTTAAATATGTCAAATATTGTAAAACATCATATGTAATACATATATATAAATGTATATATTATATATATATATTGTATAATGTTACTTGTCATACGTTTCCAAAAGTGTGCGGCACTTCATCTTTACCGAACTCAAAATCACCCATGAGCAATGTTCATCAATGTTCACTGTGCCTCTTCACCACACGAGGCGTGCCATTTCGCCAGATCCACCAGGACCTAAAGAATCCAAAGCGACGATCCACCAGGACCACTATCTCTCACTCTTCAGAATCCTTCAGACAGAATCTGTCAGTTTCTCACTTCATTCACTTCATTGATTTTGAAACCTCCAGAGCCTCTGGCAAACCACATCTGCTGAGGGAAGTCTGGCTTTGCCGTGGCCTTTGTCGAGCTTCAAACAAATCAACATGGCCATAGCCGCCATAGCGGCCATAGCGGCCATGGTGGCTACAGCATCAAACGAACGAACGAGGCGCTGCGAGGCATCACCCCAGCCCGAAGAAGCCTCCGACAGCTTGCTACAAATGAAGTTGGCAATCCTCAGAAGTGCACGAGCCTACTAAACCCTCCCGGAATTTTTAAGTGCTTTTAACCTGGAGGCAGCAAAAAGATTTAGTAGGTGCACGAGCCAAACAAGAAGGTAAAGAATGTTTGGAGGCCCGGGGCACTCTCGATTTGTTTCAGGAATGCAAGTCTCAGAGTCCTACGTTGTGAAGAATCATTTGGAATCGTTTGGAATAATGAATTGAATAATACATAATAATAGCATATAATTATTATTGCTCTGTTTTGCCTTTCCTGTTGGACAAGCTGTTCGCTGTTCTGAAGCGGTCACTTCTCCAAGTTCAACGATTTGCGGCAGACCTTGGACAAAGACAAAGGGATTCTCGGTGCCCCATGGGGTGCCCATGGGGTGCCCCATGGGGTGCCCCATGGGGTGCCCCATGGGGTGCCCATGGGGTGCCCAACGGCTTCAAGTGACATGTCATGTCTGTCAGCGTCCAGGTTTCCAGCTTCTGAGAGTTCGAAAGAAGCCATCGGATCCAGAAGAAAGGCCTGCCTGGCTTTGGTGGATGGATCAACAAAATCAACAAATCCATATCTAAAGTTTGGAACACGACTGAATACGAAGCATCGGCCAGGAATTTGCTGGTGCAAATAGGGAGCCTCAGGGGCCAAAGCATCACTTCGAAGTCCAAGACTTCTGCCCTTGCTGCACCTGGAGAATATTTGGGAAGCGACAGGACAGGTGGCACATGCAGCTGCACTTGTAGGCATTCTTATGGCATTCTTTACAAACGCATACGTAACTAGGATTAACTAGGCATACGACGCATACGGCGTGCATACGACACCATACGACGCCGTACGACGCCATACGACGCAGTTTCATGCAGTTCCATGCAGTTCCGTGTTACACGGTAGTTTCGGTGGCCTCTCTCAGGCAGAGCAAAGATTTGGGCCAGGCGAAGAGCTGCCTGAACCCAAAGAACCAATTGGAACCAGTTAAAACCAAATATGTTCCATTGTAACCGATGTTATCGATGCAATCTGTTCCCTCCAATTGTGTTCCAAATGAATGATGGCAGATGGCAACGAGCTGAACACCTGACGAAGGCCACTTAAAGGACGCTCAGAGGACACTCAGATCCAGACTTTGACTCTAAGTCTTGGAAGGTCGGCAGAAATGGCACGTACCCTGAAGCAAATGCAAGCAACATACGTTGATAGTCTTTGGTGTATATACATATACATATACATATACATATACATATACATATACATATACATATATATGTATATGTACGTATCTATAATGAATCATATACAAATATACAATGGTTGACTCAAGTTGACTCAAGCATGCAAAATCGCTCTGACCTCCGCTCTGTTTTGAGGTCCACCTTGAGTATCTAAGTGACTCAACTAAGGACAGAACAAGAGCTCTTCATGGGACGGTTCAGAAGAAGATACCTCAGAATCCAAGTGCGGTCGCTTAAAGAAGCAGGATGCAGAAATAGTTCGATATAAATTCAATGACGCCAAATGACACCATGGTTCATGGGATCCAGTAGCAATGCAGTGGACCTGAAGGTAACACGTCTGGCTTTGTCATATCACTGCTAGATACTGCCAAGTCTAGCTGCTAGTCTAGCAGTCAATTCGACCCAGACCAGGCACTGGCAAAGCCAATAAGGCTTCAAGAGCTTCTACCCGCTCATCCCCTCGGCGACATGCACACTGCAATGTCACCGCAATGTCACTGCAATGTCACTGGCCTGGAAAATCAAGGACCAATTGACCAAAGACACAAATGCGCTGGGAAATCCCCACAAATTCTTCCACAGACCAAAGACGTTTTCCTCTTTGACCCATCTCCTGTTGCCCTGCGCTTTGACAGCTTTCACATCCTGCCTTTAGACTCCATCTCTGGCTCGAAGGCATCAGGTTCTCATGGTTTAAAGCCAAAGTAGTTCAGAACAAAGTGTTGTGTCCTGTTCTAGACCTTGCTGTAGCAAGTGATCGCAACCTTTGGTCATCAGTCAGTGTTTCCAAGTGTGGAATTCATGTCTAGCCCAAACTCACTTGGTGCTGTGCATAGAGCTTGGGTTCCAACTCATTGTCAACGTATCATGCTTTCACTCGATAGCTTCAAGGTAAATGGCTTGCTCACAAAAAGATTTCCCTGGAGCGAAACAATCCAGATGCCGAACCACAGTTTCTCTTTGCTAATGCTCAGCACTTGGGTTCACAAAACACAACTGGCACATGCAAAGCAGACTTTGTTGTGACTTTGGTACGTATTAGTATTACATAGTATTCTGTATTCATAAACTGTATTAGTGACTAACTAGTGACTAACTAGTGCTCTGTAGCTTTCCCAGATTCTCGGTTCTTTTTTGACTCAAGACATTGGAGGCGGAGCGATGCTGAACCCGATGCACCCTGATCGACCTGGCCGAAGGATGCCAAGAACAGCTTGGATCTTTTGGATCTTTTGGATCTTTGGGATTCAAACGAACATGCAAAAGAAATCAAAGAAATCAAACGAACACATCTGATCTGTGCTAAGGTTAGGAGAGAATCTGTTTTTTTCTCTATCTTTCTCTCGTGCCGATCTATTAGCTGCTAGCCTGAGTAGTCTTTGGTGTCTCTCCTGAGAACGAGACATTCAAGACTCAAGACATTGCTCCTCTGAAAACAGGGCACTGTTTCCACAAAACTTGCATGACGTTACGTTGAAACTTCAAACCAATGAGAACCCGTGAAGAAATGAAAAAAATATGAAAAAATGCCTCTAAAATTTAGTAAAAGGTCTCTAAATTCTCTAAGATCTCGATCTCTAAGACATTGGCCCCCTAGATCTTGACCGCGACGAGCTGGTGCTCGAGGAGTCACGCTCCTTTCCCGTCACACACAGTCATGTCACCATAGTCACCATATTTCACAAAGCGAAGCACAAATCGAAGCAGAATGAAATAGAAGAATTGAAGAATTCACTGAAGCCATATTCGAAGCAAATCCCATACCAGTCATCTTTGGGTACTGTGAGATCCCTAGATGCACGAAGACAATGCTTGGTCTTGCTGTGCTGTCTCTGCAAGATTCCTCATCTCGCAGTTCATCGTAGAATTCTTCCACTTTTGCCAACATATGTGCAGTTGGAACCTGGCACTTGAGAATCGAGAAAAGATAGAAAAGGAGTGGAAAAGGAGTGGAAAAGGAGTGCTAGGACAGTAGGAGAATTATGGAGAATTCAAAGAATTCACAGAATTCAACGCTTTCGTAAAGTTTTGTAACACTTTCGTATATTTTCCTATCATGTTCACTTCGGTCGAAGTCCGAGACTCCGAGGACTCCGAGGACTCCGACCTCGAAGGGCAAGGTTTGAGGGGTCACAGCCTCAGTGACCGGCACACCCGAAATTTTCACATCTTCGATGATTCTTCAATATCTTCAGTACCTTCAGTACCTTCTGTACACCTTCAACATGTCTTCAATTTGTCTTCAATCGATGCTTCGCTTTAATCTCTTCGTTTCTCAGCCCATTGCTGGATCCAGCGGCTTGTACCTCCGCTATCGACCAATTGTCCAATTTGGTCCAATGATTCACCGTAGCGGCCATAGATTTAGCCAGCCTCTAACCTCCTGCTACTGCAATGCAATGGTTCAATGGTTCACTAAACTGATGTATTCAAATGCTTCCAACCGTCAAGTCCAAATGTTCCCAGTTCGAAAAACTTCTCGTCATATGTCATATACTATACCTTGCCTGATGTTCTTGCTTGCAGCCCCCTCAGCATGCACAACTTAGTTTTGGAACACAAACACTGAAAGGAAAGGAAATCGCTGATTGTTCATTGCGGTTCCCTCGAAAAGACATCAAGCGGTCTACTCAGCTTTTGCAATTCCAGAGCGGAACATTCCCAATGCCCCTATCGTGAAAAGAAGGTCGCCGTGGACTAAGAAGTTGGCCAACATGTTGGATAGAATCCCCACAGGCACAGTTTCTGGCCTCTGGATTTTGTCAAAGCGGCTAGAAGCGGTTAGAAGATGCCAAGAGTAGAGTTAGATGCCAAGAGCACTAGAAGATGCTGGAAGCAGCACTTTGGGAGTCACTTGGTGCCGCTGCCAAAACTTGGTCACTTGGTCACTTGGTCATTTGCAAGTTCTGCCCTGGTGGGACGAGTGGCGTTTGAGGCCCTGGTGGAACTCCAATGCGCATAGGTGCTGCCTTGACAGAGGTGACACAGGGTGACACATGGTGACACTTGATAGTGACGCTTCTTGTAATTTCCAGTCCCATTCCTCACCTGAAATCCAGAAGATCTCACATCAGCCTGTCAAAAAGTGACAGGAAAACCACAAAATATCACAGAATCACTGGCTCACAGTTCAGTCAAACAGCGGATTTGCCGCATGAATTGTGCAATCTCGGTGCCTGCCGCAAATTTGGCATGGGAACCTGACCCTGACGGGCTCCCAGCTGACCCAGCTGACCCGGCTGACCCAGCTGACCCAGCTGACCCAGTGGACGCTGACCCAGGTACATGTTCTGGGGCGGGACTGGAATCGGCATCGGATTTGGTGGCACTGGCGGCACTGGTCGGAGGGGCTGGGGCTGAGTCTGAGGATTTACCTGGCAAGGCAACGGATTTCTTGTAGCACCATAGGACCAGCATGCACTGACACTCTTCAAAACAGAACTGTCATAACTTGTTCAAGCAGTGTGTCAGTGAGCTCGGAAAAAACCATTTGCAAAGATGCCAAAGAAAAGACGCAGCCAAAACAGTGAAAATGATTGGGCAAGCCTGCCCGATTCGCAACAGGTTCGCCAGACTTCCTCCCGCATTTCCAGTTGCCACACTTTCGTTGACCTGAATCACGAACATCCAAAAACCAAAGAAACGTCGCTGGCGAAAATGAGAAAAAAAAACCATTGAAAATGCCGCGCCTGCCCACGCAACAAATTTGACAAGCTGGCAGGTGCCTCCAAAAGCATCACATTTTAATGTCAAAGGTCTTGCAAAATGAAATCAGAAGTTTCCCCAAATGACTAGCTGATGAGTTGTTTTAAGCAAAAGTCAATGTTGAAAATTGAAAGAATGTGAGGGAAAAAGATACGAACGGCGTGAAATTACAAGGGTAGAAAAAAATGTGAGATCTTGTGAGATTTTGTGAGGTGAAATGCAGAGGGCACCTGTGGAGGTGGAGGCGTCGGAACGGGCGGTTTGGCCTCGATGTTCGTGGCAGAAATGTCCAGAACCGCCAATTGTTTTACACTTAACTGACTTAACTCAATTGACTCAATTGCCTCAATTAACTCAGTTCAGGTTTTCACGGTTGTTGTTCCTCGTTGTTTCGCGAGAACCTGAGAAAACAAACAACGAGCAACGACTTGCAACATAATTTGCAACAAATTTCCGGGAAAAAAAACAACCTAAGGCGTTTCCTATCCAACCTTTAAATTTATTAGTAATTTATTAGTATTATTAGAATGATTTTTTTGGCCTTTCACTTTGAACCCGCACCTGCTGGTAGTACTCAGAGCCCTCGCCATTGTACAAGAAAGCAAACCTTACAGTTTCCGTTTTTTTGCACGGAATAAAGAAACCCTCCGGCTCTGAAACTCACTGCAGCCGAACACAACATGTTCGCAATCTCAGGACTGCACTGTGGATTATTGACATTTTTTTGCTTGACGGTAGCTTCGAAATCACTGCCATTCCTGACATGAATAGTTTTTTTTGCATTTTGCCAAACATATTGCACGTTCACAGGCCCTGCCTCGCGATGTGGTCCGCCATGATTTCAATGCGTTTCCTCGATTGGCGCACCATTTCAAAACATTGAGAACGCAGGAATCCTCAAATTTTCTTCAAATTGCATTGCGAGTGCTCCGTCCCCACAGATAGTTTTAAAAGACTCAAAACACATAACAGAACCCCGGACCTCAAGTCAGGCGCCAAATTTGAACCATCCGCCATGGCCTTGCGACATTTGGGTTTTGAGTTTCCAAAATATTCCAAAAAAAAAAATCAAATGCTACAGTGAGGTACTGAGTCAAACTACCAAATGACGGCAACATTCAGAATTGCATCAACCTTCAACCCAGGTCAAAAGTGCACACCGTCGGCAACATCAAGGTTCCGGCACAAGCAAAAAGAGCGTCAGCTGTTTTTTGCGACGATTGTATCCAATGTTTTCTTTGAAAGACGAAAACCAGCACAGTCTAGTCCAGCGCGTTGTGACCCTATGAAACAACATAAACAAGTCTAGCATCGTTTCATTCATCAACAAACACTGTCAAACATTGCCATGGAAAACAACGTGGTGCCAAATGATTTCCAACAAAGAACATTAGTTCATGGTTTATTGAACAGCTGACGTTGTGAAATATTTTTGTCAGGGGTTCCATGTCCTCCATGCGGTTTCAATTTGCAGTGTATTTGCGGTTCCTTTTCGCGGCCATGATGCGCATCTTGAAAGCCAATATTTAAAGCTGACACAAAACATGTCAAACACAATGACGTCAACAAATAGTTGAAAGTTGCCGAAATAAAACATAAATGAATTGCAAATTGGACTGGCTGAGACATTGTGCATTGTTAGTATTTATCACAGTTGTCTGGCTTTGTATGCTGGCCACAACTCAAACGGACAAGCAGTTTTTTTCCAAAAGGGGGCCGATGCTGACTGGCTAGGCTCTGGGTCTGGCCTAGGAAGCGCTGGGATGGGACAAGAGAACTGTCCTTACAGTTGGGTGGGCGCTTCACATCTAAAATGAAACAGCGGCATCCACCTCGCCCTCCCTTGAGAGAGAAAAACTTCGGATCAAACGTTGTGACCCGGAATGAAAATTCCTTAGCCTACCAGCAAGACTATTCGATCACTAAAGTGAGTTACATCGTCTGGCTTTGTATGCTGGCCAACTCAAACGGACAAGCAGTCTTTCTCCAAAAGGGGGCCGATGCTGACTGGCTACCCCCAATCTGTTCAGCTGGCCGCCTGCAGGTTTTTCAACAAGTTGTTGAACCACATCACGGCTGCTGCAGATTCATTGGTGGTTTCTGCAAGAAGAGGATGTGGCACATTCCTGGAAGGGAAATCGCTGATATTCGCTTCAGTGGGTACTCGAGCGTACCAAGTGCACAAGTTGTTAACTGCCTCACGCTCCAAATGGTATCTCATCAGTGCTGAGGCAGGTTTGCTCAAGCATGTTCCACGTATCAAGGAAAAACGCACCCATCATTGTCACCATAACAGACTTGCAATCCGTTCTTCATCCTGTCCGCCCAAAAGTCAAGCGCTAAGACTGCTGCAGCCAGTTCCAACTCATAGATGATAGTCTGCTTATCACCTGCACCAAACTGTCTGCATTGTTGTTCGTCAAGGGGCAGACCAAACCAGCTTACGCATTCTCCCAAGTTGTTGAAGATCGCAGCTCCAAGTCCACCGCAAAGCAACTCGGGTTCAAAGGCCGCATCTGTAAAAACAAACCATTGCTTCATCGCCTGTGCAGAGACGATTCGTGGAGCGCAAAGGCTCAGGCGTTGGATCATCACCTGAAGTCCAACTTTGAGCTCATCTCGTAGTTTTGCACTCCGCCCGTAAGCATGTTCGGAAAGCTGCTTCAAGACCATTAGGCCCAACCTTCCATGTAAGAAAGAGTCTGCAAAACCCAGTTTGCCCCGTAGGATCAGCGCATCCTGTTTTCCAAGTTCACCTGCCTTCAACGTGGCATGGAACATTGACAGCAAATCATCAACGCGCTGTTCTGTATTCTTTACTGCCAAAACACGCTCACCAGAGCTAGACAAATCAAATTGTACTCCAAGCGCCTGGCAAATAGTTCCTAAGCTAGTCGCCTTTTTTCCGTGCATGTCAAACTTCCAACCAGTGAGCATAAAAAACAGTTCCATAGAGTTCTTCGAGGATTCCACGCTGTTAGGCATGTAGTCATCATAAAAGTTTGCGGCCAGCAGAAAAAGTTCCCTTGTACAAATCGTGTACAGCATCCTGGCCAGACGTAAGAAGCTGTACACGCTGTGTGTTGCTCCAAAAGGTAAGGTGCGCAACTGATACACCTCTGGCCTGCCGAGCTCACAGTTGTAAATGCAGAAAAAGGAGAAACGCAAGTGGTCTTCATGAATTGGAACCTGCCTGTAAGCGCTTTTTAAATCGTATGCTTTTGCCACCAAATTGCTGGCCCTTCCGGTGGCTTCGCAACATCTGAAAAACTTATTTTTCCAAACCCAAAAACCGTGGACATCCTCCAAAGCGCGCGTTAAAAACTACGCAACAGGAAAAACCAAACACCTCAAAACACTGAGCATTACTCAAAGCAAAACCAACATATACACCATAGCGTATATGTGAAAGCATGGAAACTGAGAACGTCGTGCATGTGTTTCTCAAATAAAGTTGCGCATTCGAAAAAACCGTCTTCTCGCCAAATAAAACCAACTGCTCTGAAAACATTCGAACATGACATCAATGCCGCATGCGGATCACTCCTTTTTACATCTTAGGTGATGGGGAATTCAAGCCGCCCGCTTTCGCCACGGACCCCACCCTTGTTGAATGTGGCGTCTTTGCCATTTCGATGAAACTCATGCTTCCATTGAAAGCATCTCTCAATTCCCCTTCCGGGACTTCCAAGTCTCTTTTTAAAAGAGGGTGATCCATCAATCTCGAAGGAAAGTCTGCTATGTTTGACGAAGAAGGAACCCTGCTGAACCAAGGCAAAACACAGTAGGTGTCCAGGTAAGTTGCCGCAAGCGTACAAATAGCCGTTATAGAAGGTGAGCTGGAGTAGCCCTTGATCAAAGAAAATTTGGAGCCTTCATTGTCAATGTAAACCAGGAGAGGCCGCGACCTGAGCAGATCGCACCAAATCAAAAGCGCCATCGAAACAACCAGTGTCTCCAATTCGCCAATGGCGGTCTGTTGGCCACCTGAAAGAAAAATAGAAAGCTGTTGTATCTCTACCCAAAAACCAAACCAAGAAATCACTCGCCCATCGCCAGAAACCAGCACTGCACCAAGCCCAGACCCCTTGATCGGATCAAAGCTTGCGTCCGTAAACAAATACATGGGTTGCAGCAATTCACGATGGAGTCGCCTGGGTTCTCCTCGAAGGACCCTGGCTTCAAGTAACTTCAAAGAATCAATCATGCTATCCGAGAGGTCCGCGCAAAAAGGCGAAGCATACGCATGCCTGGTTATGTTCTGCAAGGCGATCTTTCCAAGCCTCCCAAAAATAAAGGAGTCACAAAAAGCCAAACGGCCTCTCAAGATCAAAGCACCCTTTTTGTCCAAAGCACCTGCCGATAAAACACCATTCAGCAGTTCGACTGTCTCCTTGATACGCTTCTCAGTATTGCAAACACTAAGGATACCGTCTGCACATCCTGAAAGATCAAACTGAACCCCAAGGGCCCTGACCAACTGTGAGAAATCGTCGCTCTTTGGACCCTCCCTGTCGAAGTTCCAACCAAGTATATCCAACATAAGACACAAGGCAGCTTGAGTGTTGTTTGCCAGGTTTGGAGCTGAGAAAGAAACAAAATCGTCAAAATAACATGATACAGGCAGCCTCAGGCATCTAGCTGAAACCCATTGAAGGAAACGTGCACACCTGATGAATGCATTGACCGCCGTTCGCGATCCGAAGGGCAAAGCTATTTGACGAAAAAGTTCCGCTTTCTTGCTTGCCGGTGAAAAAACCGAGAGAAAGGAATGCTTTGAGGAATCGTCTGAGATGGCCAGTTGCCTATATGCCGATGCTAGATCCAGAGATCTCCCCATCAAACTCGTACTCTTTCCTGCAGCATGTAGACAACGCATGAAGAAAACACAAAAGGCACTAATGACATCCGGTCCATCCACAGTGGCCTGCTCGAACGAAGTGACAGTGGCATTAACCTGACTTTGTGAAAGGTCATCAATGGGTCTCACCTTTCCCGCCTGATCCAATGGAAAACGTCTTGAAACCGTGGCATCGTCGGGCAGGCTATCCCAATCCAGTGGGCCTGACAGCCACCCTTTTTCAACTTCCTGTTGCGTCTTGTCCCACAGTTTTTGATCAAGCTCTTCAGAACCGCTGCTCCTAGTCATGTACCGTAAGGCCACATTGGCTTTCTTAGCATTTCGAGAAAGATCAACTGTACTCATCGTGGCCGGCAGCAGTTTCTCAGGCAAGACATGAGAGCGTGGGACATCCCCCACCAGTGAAAAACCATTTTCCAAATCGGAAGCCAGCTCCGCATCATCATACTTTTCTTCATTAATGATATGCCTCATCAAACAAAGTCTCTTGCTCTCCAGAATTCGCCTTCTGTCCATAGGCATGGCAGCTTTAATGACCTCCTCCTCCTTTAGAAAGGATCGCGATAACCGCAACCACTCGCCAAGCTTGCTGCACCTATTGTTTATTGTGTCAACTTCGTCGCACTCAGCTACCCGTCTGCAAGCATCTCTGACTTCCGCCGGCAAACCTGAAAAAACTGTAAATGGATGTCCCACACCGACAGCTTGAGTGAGGAACTCTTCCGGTCCCCACCTGATACCAAAAACCCAGTCGCAACAATCACCAACTATTTCATCCGATTCTAAATCAAAAGAAATGGGAGCACATTTCCCTTCCTGTTTATCACATTCCCTCAGGCGTGGCTCACAGCCACTAACTGGGATCTGATTTGCATCAGCCAGTGATTGCAACGCATGTGTACGCTCAATAGACAGTTTGAAACGACGGCACTCACCCCCTTTTTTGCTGGTCGTTCGAAGCAGCTTGCTCTGACATGGAACCGTGCAGGACTGGGTGAGCCATGCGATTCTTGTACACTGTCGCAAAGTAGAATTGGCTAACTGAAATGAAAATTGACATGGTAAATTTGAAATCACAACAACATGAGAGAACTCAGGGACGGTGGATAATTGAAGCGCCTTGGAAGGTTGTTTTGCTGCAGCGATGGCATGAAAATGGGACAACTTGAGTTTCTTCGCATGTCTTGTAACATGAGGTAACTTATATTCACCTGCAATAGCTTCCAAAATTGCTGTAGCCAGTGCCTTGGCCAAACAAGGTGTGTATTCAGCTTCCAGAGAGGTATCAAAAACCCCGTTATTGATAGACCAAGGTGCATGCTCATGCTGCCCATCGCACAAAATGTTCAGTGACATCACTGCACTGCTGTTGGATGCCAGACATGTACGCTTCAATCTCTTTCCACCGAACATGCAATTATGCAACTCACAATAAAACGGATCTGTATTTTTCTCAACGTCCTTCCAATATGATGTTTCCCAAAGCAAACTTGTAAATGGATTCTCCACCGTCCAAATAATATTGGCTGCATGCAACTGTTTTATCAGTCTTCGCATGTAGTTATAAAGGCGATTGGCCGCCCTCAGTTTCACCGCATGCAGCCCAGTCAGGCCTGGTTTCCCATCTGGGAACCTTGGGGTACGTGAAGGTGGAGGTCCATGAATTTTTCGGCTAATGCGCCGAAATCTCGCTCGTGACGCTGTGCCGCAGGGAACTCCAAAATGGACCCAAAGGCACTTTCCAGACAAAGCCCACTGCTCCACCAAGGCCTGGTGGTCCTCCTTCGTCAAATCCAAACAGATAACTTTGACTTTCTGTTTGCTCACTTTGTGATCAACTCCAAAGCTATCTGGAAAAAAGTGTTTCATTGCATAGGTCAGGTTTCCTGTACCACAAAATAATTCCAAGCAGAAAAATCCGGGTTCTCCAAGCTGAGGTTTCACACCTGCCGTGCTGCTTTGGCGTTCAAAAGCCTGAGGTTGGAGCTTCCTTTTTCTGTCTTGCGATGCAGCTCCAATAGGAGTATCCTTTTGTCACTGATGCTCCGTCTGTGGGTGGCTCTTGTAACAGCCTGGCACAGCACAAACATGCTTGCGAGGACATGCTGCACCCTGCTTGCAAGAACCCAAATTGTAGCCAAAGCAAATTTGATCGCCCTGGGGCGTCCTCGAGTGCATACCTTTCAAGGACTGAGGAACAGGATCTCGCTTCTTGCCTTTGGATCCTTTATTGTTGCCCTTGGATGCACCTTTTTGGTACTTGTTCTGACTGTACTGCCCTTTCGCACCTGCTGAAGGCTCCGGGCGCTTCTTGTCCTTGTCCATCTTGTCCACGCCACCTGTCCCTTGGCTATGGCCAGCCGGGATGGGAAGCATGAAGTATGTCACCGTCATGTCCGACTCCAATCGCTCGATGAGCGGGTCCAATGGCTTCCCAGCCCCCGCAAACGTCTTCAAAGACCCTGTGAACTGCTCGCTGATGCGCACAAATGCCTGGCGATCTGCACGTAGCAATTGTGCCTGAGTCACCTTCTGGAAACCAGGCGCCGGTGCCTGAGCATACAAGGCAAACAGTCTGTCCACCCACTTCCTCATAACTTCATAGGAAGCCAAGCCCGTCAGGTCCAGCGCCAAGGTGCGCCTTTGGAGCGCCTGGTAAAGCGCCAAGTCTGAGCTGATGCTGATCTCTGAACTGCTCGCCTGCTCCTTCACCACAAGCGACGTCTTTGTAGCGTCGAGCTGTATCTCTTTCTCAGGCTTGGATCCCATCAATTCCTGTTGTCTTGATAAGCATCTGTTCGGGTTGATGTAAGACACCTCATTGCGCTCAATCATTGCAGCGCAAAGATCGTATAGGGCATGGGCTGGTTCCAATGGCCCTTTGATATCCAAACCCCTCAGATGCTCCCTTTGCCTCTCCAATCTTGCGTCTCGCTCAGGCTGAGCCATACGCTTTGGAGTCACATCATCTCCTTTTGCCGTTGCTTTGAAGCTGTGCATCATCAAGGTCTGACTCTCAAATAAAAGCCGCTTGAAAGCTGAAAGTTCTGCTATGGTTGCTGGGCAATTCTCACGTAGCGTGCCCAGGAACCTTGTGACCTGCTCATCTGTAGCTGTAACACCTGGACTCGTAACCGCGAAGCTGAGCTTTGCAAACGTCGCCAATGAGTTGGCCTTGAGGGCTGTCAACCAAGGCTGTGTGAGCCCTGCATCTTCAGCCTGCTGTATGAAGGTGGCTTCAGAATCCAAAATGGATGAAGTAGCCATCGCACAAAGACCCACGACCCGGTATCGTAAACTATAAATCAGATTGCAAAGCGAAAATTACCCGTCAATCAAATCGACAAATCGACACGATGCAGTAAAACCCTCATAAAGCACACGTCTTCTATTCTAACAATTCTTGAAAGTTCTTTGAAAACAAAAGGCATATTCATGAGAGTTTCCCTGCTCTACAAAGTGGTTGTCCAAACATACCACCGAAAAAATGTGAGATCTCTCCGCGCTTGTGTTCTCCCCCCCCAGCTCAAACGCTGGGTCTGTCTTTAAGCCGGAAACATGCAGTTGCTCTCAACTCATGTCCGTGTGTTCATGCCTTGCTGCATTCAGCAAGGACACAACAATGTGACTGCTTTCAGTCAAAAGCCTTTGCTTGAATCTGATAAACTCACTTCAATCCAGTGCATGCCCTAGACGCTTTCGTCAAAACATCCATGCAACTCACAAGCAAAAATGAAAACACAAGTGTGATCATGCAGCTGAACCGTCAAACAAATCAACAGAGGCAACTCAATCTCACTTTCCGAAAAAAAACTCACAATCTGAAGTTGCACAAGTCTGGAAATTGATCGACCACTGAGGTCAATGGCTGGCCTACGCTTTTTCCTTTCTCACGCATGAGCTCTCTCAAACGTTTCTGCTCCTCTTGGCCTTCTGCCGGTCAAGGGCCTCAACTAGCCCCCCAACGCTGGTGATCACCTCACCACGAAAACATCTGCTGCACCTAGCATTCAAAGTTGAGCACCCTTGTTCCAACAACTCAAAGTTGGCAGCCACAACCAGCCTTCCACAAGCTGTCTGCTTGCTCACATTTGAGCACTTGTGGACAACATGACTCCTTTTGTTGCGCCAAACCGGACCAGGGATGTCTACGTTTGAGACTGCCTGATCTTCCTCATCGCTGCTGTCACTGGAGCTGCCATCAGTTGAAGGAATGCTATCTGAATCTTCATCATCTCCATTAGTTGGAGCCGGTGACATGTGCTCTGTGTTCAGTGGTGTCGGTTGGTCATACCCGTCATCACTGCCTGCAATCTCAGCCGGCCCAAAGGCAGGTTGTGTCACTGCCACAACCGGTTCACCTTGTGCATGGCCCTGCTTCTCCGCCAACTTCATGAGGTCCAACATCCTGCTAGTGCGGGACTCATCAGGCCTGAAATGGTCTCTTCTGATGTTTGACAGCATGCTGCAGTACAATTGTAATGGTCGGGTCAACATGTCCCGGGAATACACCATCATTGACTTTGCGCCTTGAAGCTCATGATGACCCAGTAGTGTACGAGAAGGTTCATCCAAGCCATAAGCACTGCACCAAACCAATGTTGTATGTTTGAAGCTGTGCGACGAAACTGAGCTCTCTGCATCCGTCTTGAGGAACCTGTTGACAAAGGCTCCAATTTCCTCTGACGTGCAACTTCTGGCACAGAGACTTCCATCATGTGCAGGTGCCCTGCAAATTGCTCCGAAAGGTTCTGAATCCAAAACAATACCCAGTTCCTGCATCGCCTGACACCAGTATTTTGACCAATCCGTGTTTGTCACACCAACCAGCGGTGCCACCAACGGCATGTACCTCTGCTTCTTAGCCAAGCTGGTTGCCGTCTTGTGGAACTTGGTTCTGGCTTCAACAAAGCCAAAAAGCTCACCATTGTATTCAGCCCTCTCTATCCAAAATTGATCAACGTACCTGAGGTCTGACCACCTGGATCTCGAGAGGACCGCAAAAATGACACCCCCCAGAAGATAGGCATCCCTGACATCCAGACCAGAGCTCATGGCATTCTCCATAGAAGCCAATTCCGACGCCTTGAGAGGCCTGGCCGGGTGGTACATGTCTTTGGCAAGCATCAGTCTCTGCGCTCTGCCTCTCAACTGCGGGTCTGCCAACAAATCCTCTGGAATTGGCAATTGCATGACATACTTTCCAAATCTCAGCGCCTCCAACAGTGTAATGCCCTTTGATGCAGGCCCAGCATGACTACTCACTTGTCCCAAATACTGCAAACACATAGATCTGTTCCATGGGTCCCAGTCTGTAAATGTCGATTGCAACCAGCAAAAATAACGCCTCAATGTTTGCGCACGTTTGATGGCCGTCCTGGGTGACTTGACCCCCAGGGCATCTCGAAGCACCTCGCTCTGTGTAGAGCTTGATTCATCCACCTGCTCGGACAAAAGCGCATGTCCTAACATGCCAGGAAAACCCAAAATCTCAAAGACCTGGATCCATTTCTGAATTGCCTTCTCCCACAACAGTGCATCTTCTGCAAACATGTCTCTGTCAGGTACAACTCGAATTGCAAAAGAATAAAATGGTAAGGTAATGTCCGACTGTACCAGGCTCTTGGCTGAGGGCATCTCTGTTGCGGCCTGTTCCGCCATGTCAGCACTTGTTGCAGAAACTGGCAATAAACATGCAGGTGGCAAAGGAGGCACAACCCTAGGAAAAAGGGATTCATCGTCACTGTCAAAAATCTGTTTCATTATTCCAGATTCCCATGGCATCTTCAACTCAACATCGCCCATTGCCGCCATACGTGCGTCAAACAAGGCCCTATTGTAATCTGACCGTGAAACTGCAACGTCTGAGCTTCGTGCATCTGCATCACCCTGAACCAACTGTGAAGCATCGCAACCCTCCATGTCCACGACACCAGGTTCACTCAAAAAGCCAGCTGGAAAACTTTGCTCCGGGGCATCGGTTGCAGAAATTGGCATTGAATACACTCCGTTTTGCATGTCAAATGAAATGTCTCCATCCAGGGTCCCGGCAGTTGGCTCCGAAATCAGTGACATGAAGCTGTCTTGCTCAGGTGTCTCGCACTGACTGTCTGTATTCATCCAGTCTGTCCCTAATGTCACTGCTGTCCATGTAAATTCCGTAACAAGTCCCACAGAGCAACTGCAAATCACCCAGATCCAAAAAAGCAAAACAACGCACTTCAACGTATGCAACCCGTGATGAATGGTCCCAAATAGACCAGGTCGACAACCAAAACTGATGGATACTAAGGTAGTCGTACCTCTCAGGATCCCACTGCAACCTGAACATCAATACCCCATGGCTGGCACAAAAGAGAAACTCACCACTATAAAAAGTGGAACCCACCCTCCCTCCCTTTGGAGGCGCGTACTTGAAACATAAAATGTCACACGAATATAGAATTCAGTGGATAACTGTTAAACTTGTTTGAGATTTCCTGTATGCTAAGTGTGTGTCATCCTTGCGCAGATCTTGCAAAACTGAACTCTGAAAAACAAACATTGCTCACAATGTAAACTCAAATTTGCAGCACGGACGAGTTGCCACAAACCCTGATGCACAGCGCAAGGACGCGGAGGACGCACGCAAACGCAAGAGGAGTCCTACTAGAAGCTGCTCTCAGCTTCTTTTTAGGGAGAGGAAAAATAAAGTTACATCAGCGCGCTGAGTCGCAACTCTCTCACAACAGCAGCAAAAGTGTCCACCACGTGCAAGTCAACCTTGTTTTGTGAGGAGGCTGTATCGTTAATGCCAGAGATCGAAAAGTCATCGATCATACGCGTCTTGTTGCGTTGTACCAAGGGAAATCTCCTCGACACAACGCAGCCACTTGGTACTTCAGGAAGAGGTCCAATCGCCCGACCTTTTCTAACCTCCCACGTGTCTCAGACAAAAGTTGCTGGTCAACCTGTGCATCTCCTGAAGATTTGCATGCCCAAAGAATTGCTTGGTTTCTCGTTGGTGCCTCTTTAAGCAACTGCCCCATAGTCAACATGCAAGGCTTGTAGAGCTCCTCAAAAGTGCTGCACTTTGGAATGTCACCAGCCAACGGTGAACCTACCCTCAGTAAGTCATGGACATCAGCATCCTCATACTGCATCGAGGAGAGAATCTCTGCAGTCAACAAAATCCTCTTCCCAGCTGTAGCAGCCTTGACATGAGCAGGCCTTGTCTCAGCGTCTTGTTGCTCTGAGACTTCAAGTTTTTGGAACGTTTGCCATTTGCGACACCAGTGCATTCTGGGACTGCAAAACTTAATTTTGAAGGATGGCCTGCTTCCACCGCTTTGCTTATAAACTGCTCACAATCCCATGGCAAGCCAAAAACAGCCTTGTATGACCACTTGTCATCCATTGTACCTCCGTTTTGCAAAGGCTCCTGATCCACCCCCATTGTTGAGCCTGAAGCAAAAGAATCACGCAAAAAGCGTGAATACTTGGGGACCAAGACAGTTTCTTGAGTCTCCGTTCGCAACTGTAAGGGTGTCTGGAGTTTACCCAATGGACCGCAAGGAATATCTGAAGCATTCTTTGCAAAGAAAACTGCAGTTTGTTGAAAATCTGGAACAAGGGGAGGAATTCTTTGTCCTCGTGGTTGCACCCCAGCCGCAAGTTGAGAGTGTTTTGCCAGCAAAAGTGGGTGGCTAACTATGTCATGAATGTCATGAATGCAGTTGGGTCGTAACTGCACACCGCGTGCTGAGGCAACCTGTAAAATAACTTGTACCAAAGCTATGCAGAGCTTTCGTGGGTACTGTGACTCCTCTGAAGTGGCCCAAACCTTTTGGCCTTGTGCATTGGTAGTAAATCCCCATCCAAGGTGTTTGTGTCTGCGATCGCAGGTCACGTCCAGCTGAACAATTTCTGGAAAGGATGCCACAATCCTTGTCTGCTTGTCTCTTAAAGATCCATACATGCATGCCTGAAAGTCTGTTGCAAACAGCGGGTAAATCCGCTGCAGTTCCAGCACAAAAGGGATAACCCACAAATATGGCACGACTTGCAGTACCACACACGGGTGCAAAATGCACCCACAGCAAAAGAGGAGAAGAAAGCCACTCTTCCAACAGCTCTGTGTCCGAAGCTTGCAACAAGTCTAACTGATAGATTGTGCATCTTGCATTAGGCTTTCGAACTTTGTCAACCGCCATTCCACCAAGGCCAAACTGCTTTGATACTGAGGTGAGGACAGCTCCACCAGCAAACACTTCAAGCATGAATAACTGCTCAATGTGGAGCCCCTTCAAATCCCTCGCATCGCCATCTAGTCACTTGTGTTGAGAAAGTGGATGTGGCTGCTGACATTTTGGCTCAGCACAAACATGAAGCCCTTTAGGGCAGCGATCTCCAGGCTTGACAGTGCCTGAGTGAGAACAGCCTGAAGAGGTGTTGAACGCAAAACAGATTGGTTCATTTGACGCTGTCTTGTGATACTTGCCACGTAACTCCTGTGGCATTGGTGGGGTCTTACCTTTGCTTGAAGATTTCCCTTTTCCTTTTCCAGTCTGTGGTCTGGGTCCAGTCGTCGGATAAGGTGCCGGCCTTGTTGTAGAGCCGCTGGAATGCTGAAGAGGTTTGGCCAGTGGGGCCAAGTAAAGTGCTATAGCAGGATCACCTTTCAGACCAAGCAGAGCCTCACCAAGAGGAAAAGAACCATCTGCTGCCTCACGTGTGGTGATGTTCAACGTCGCCAACTTGGCCCATGCTGCTTTATCACAACTCACCACCTGAGAAAGACCTGCTTTGCTGTACCCAGGAGGAACTTCACGGTGCAAAGACTCGAAAAGAAAATTCACCCAAGCGCTATGCTGCTGAAAAGTCATCACCCTGGGCCACCGCTCGCCTGCTGAAGGCATAGTGCAGTTTTATCTCTGAGTCAGTTGAGCATGTCATCTTGTCATCGTTTTTCAAGATCAGAGAGCCTTTTTCCAGTTCTGGTTCAAGTTGGCTTCCATCTATAATAGTTATTTATTTATATACAATAAATAAATAACAACGACATACAAAAAACGGAGATGATCACACTGAGAGTTCTCCAGGCTAAACGCTTCTTCTCTCTCTTTTTCGACTGCCGATGTTAGATCCGATTTCGAAGCAACAAAGATCTGTTTGATCCATGTTTCATCCCAATGGTCTGATGGTCATTCTTCCCCCATCAGGTCAAGGGATATGTTGAAAAAAGGGAGTGTTATCCCTAAGTGGTAGAAACGTAATCGAGGCACGGAGTGACGCCAGCATTCGCTGTGCAAGAAACATCATGGTCATATCGGATGACCGAAGAGCCAATTGAACGCCAATTGCAGTGACTGCTAAAAGCGTAAGTGAAACCGGTGATCGATCAAAAAGAAACAAGACAACAAGAAGTATATCCCCCAATATATAAGGTGTGGGTGGGAGGGTAAAAACCAGAAATAAGCATAAAACGCATGGAAGCCAACTTGAGCCAAAATGTTACAACATTAGTAGATGAAGTCCCACTACCCCAAAACATTAGTGAACAAGTACACTACACGTTCTGGTTCAAGTTGGCTTCCATCTATAATAGTTATTTATTTATATACAATAAATAAATAACAACGACATACAAAAAACGGAGATGATCACACTGAGAGTTCTCCAGGCTAAACGCTTCTTCTCTCTCTTTTTCGACTGCCGATGTTAGATCCGATTTCGAAGCAACAAAGATCTGTTTGATCCATGTTTCATCCCAATGGTCTGATGGTCATTCTTTCCCCATTTCCTATCTGACTGTTCGGATACAAACGCATCAATTAACGCCAATAACAAGTGTTGAATTCCAGCAGTCGATGAAAGAGAGAAGGAAAAGAAATTCTACGGAGGTTGCCATGATAGGAAAGTGTCAGGCGGATGCAATGAAACGGATGTCTCCGGATGCCACAGCTGTTCAAGCGAGATCGAACAACGATTATGTAAAGCATGATTGAAAGGTCGTTCAGATACAAAATCCCAACGGCTCAGCGCATCAGCTTCTTCATTTCGATCACCAGAGATGTGTGATAGATCCAATTCCATTCCAGAAATTGTGCAGAGTAATGTCAATCGTTCCAAAAAATGATTCAAAGGAGACTTGGTAGAAAAAAGCTTGTTTCCACCTGCTTCAGTACCTGTATTGTCTGTCAAGGAAGGAATTCGTAATGGAAATCTGAAACCAGGAGAGCTACGGCTGAAGATGTACAAAATCGCCATCTGCGCAAGTGTTTCAAAAGATGCAATGCATTTTTGCATTTCTTTGGTGACTGGAATATCCAGGGCAGCAAAATCGTTGAAAGTGAATTTCTCGCTGAACCAAATGGTAGTGCCTGAGGGAAAATAAATAAACCCCCAATCTGACAGATATCCGATGATGCCATTGCATCAGCTGCACAACGGCCTGACCAAAGTTGTTTAGGGCGCAGGCATTTCACCAAAGAAACTGATTGAAGCCAATCTGCGTAAAGATGTAAGACTCGATGTGAGTCAGCACTCAATGTTCTTCGAATTGAGGAAGGGTCACGAAGCCGTAACCAAGTTCTGCGCTCGGACAGGTATATCTGATGTAAATCAGCCTTACAGGTGACAGCTTGGTGTCTGACTGCTAGCAATTTGCTGCCAAGAGGAATGCCAGTGCCAGTTGGTTGTTTGACAAAATGTAAAGTGTCATCCAAGCAATCAATGACGTGTTTCCAATGTCCGGGATCAATGCTGTAATGGCTGGCAGGTACATGATACAAATCGCGATATAAAATTGGGAGCCAACATCTCATCAGCAAAAATATTTGCGTGATCCAATTCAGTAAACCAACTTTTTTCCAGGGATTTTATGATTTTTTCGAGGTCCTGGATGATTTCCGCATGGGTGAGATGTACTCGGCAAGTTTGTCAACTTTGTTCTGCGGCAAGCTGATAAACCCAGCGGTGATGTGAAATTGCCAGCCTATCCATTGAACTCGCGGCCCAAACTCCGTTTTGCGCCAAGAGATGGGGATGTGCAACACTTGTGCTAAAATACAGCACAAGCTAGCCATGATCCAAGCCACCTTTTCAGGAAAAATGAAAAAGAAATCATCAACGTAAAGGAATCCAGCATGGACCCACCATAACAGAAAGTGAATGCAGCGTAGGATAAAGCTGCCTGCGCGAGTCCAATGAAATGCACTGAAAGTAGCTCCAAAGGGGGCTACCTTGTAGAAATAAATCGCATTGTCCAGTGTGAATCCCAGGAGCCCACGGTCAGAATTGCCAGTTTATGTGCCGATTTGATGTCCAGAGAGAACCCTATAGGTTCATTCGAGTTACGTAGTGGATATACTCGCATGACATCTTGAGCACTTGGAAGGGTCGTTCGTTCCGGGATGCTGCATCTGTTGTTAACCCCGCAAATAGAGGAGTCGACAACCAGTCTGGGTGGTCTGCTGTCGCTCAATGCCAAGCCCAATTTGCCAATGGCAAGTTTGTCACCAAATTCTTGTTGAGCATCCTCCAGAGATCCAGGATATTTATAGATCCATCCATTTTCCAATTCTTGGGATACAAGTTCTCGAGTCGTAGTCAAATCGGATTCTGCTGATTGCCAATTGGTGGAATGGACTGAGAGAGGCACGTTATCATCACTCTTATCTTCTGCCGGGGGAAAACAGCCAGAAGCAGGGATATCGCCGTCAAAACCAGTTGGGGCCCCCGCCAGTAACATAGGAAATAAGGTTGTATCACGATCATCCAAAATGCGTGACAACGCTGCCATAATAGAAAGCTGCATGGGTTGGTCTTCTCGGATTGACCAGTCAGCAACCAATCCATGAGATTGGATAAATTCAGTCAAGGTTTGTTTGAAAGGGGTCAAATCTTCGTCGGTAAAAGGTGGGTGAGCATCCCCTGAATTGAAAAATGATTACATTTTTTGGATCAAACCCATGTTCAACAAATTTTTTACCCACTGCCTGCGTAGAGCCTGAAAGGTATCTGGAACCGTGCGAAAAGGTCGACTCCAGTCGGGCTCTGAAAATAAACCACCTCCTTCCTCGTAACTCACAGGTAAATCACTCAGATGTTTGATGGGAACATGTTGTTGCACCGACGACAAGTCCAAAACTTGGCCGTGCTCAGGAGAACACAGAGGTGATATAAGCTCTGCTATGGCATTGCACATCTCCATTGGGTATTCTGCAGTATTCCTACTTTTGTAGGAGCCATCAGGATTTCGAGCGCCGGCAATTTGTTCATGAGATCCCTGAGGATGTCCACATACCTGGCCCAGTGATTTCATTGCAGGGTATGTGCATGCAAGGAGCCAGCTTTTGTACCAGTTGCGATTATACGCACACGCAGGAAAGTTCACCAGGAAGAGGGCACAAAATTTAATGAAGCGGCGTACCAGCAGTTCAAGCCAAGCCATTGAATTAGTAGGTTGTTCCAAATGACAATGGCCGCCGGCAGCAAAAATCAGCTCCAAACATAACACTTCTGGCCATCAATGTGTGGCTAGATTGAACCTTTTCTAAATCAGTTGGGCTTAGGTTCGGTATGCCATCCAAAAATTGTGGTGTTCGTAATGCTGGAGGTCCGCCTGGTTGAAGCTTAAGGCGGCTGTACTCGCCACAATTTGGCGCTGCTGCTCCATACCCAACCATGCCTGAAGAGCAAATTCTCAGTAAAGGCTCATTAAAATTATTATCCAATAGGTCCATCTTGGCATCGATCAGCTTGTCAACTGGTAGACATTTGCAGCCTCGAGCAATCATGGCAGATGATAGTGGATAGCCTGCTCCCGCACAAATATCCAGAAAAATTCTGGATCCCTCCAATGATGAAACGTCCACAGAGGTTTGGACCGAATGTGAAACAGTCAGAGGAGGAGGTGAAACTGTTGCACCCTCCAATTGATCAACCATTGTTGAATCTTCTGGGGTCTCGTCATGGGCTTCAGGCTGTTCGAAATGTTGCGCCTCGTTGAGTGAAACCGAAGATCTCTCTGCATCATGAAGTACGAGTCAGTGGGGCTGCTGCTGATGATCGAATGCGCTATGTGGCTGACCACAAGCCTGGCCTGATGCCAATGGATGGGCACACAAGTGACGCCTTTCTGGCACTTCCCAGATTGAAATTGCATGCACAGTTGATGTCTTTTCCCTTGGATGGTAGCCTCTGTAACCCAAGTGGGACGAGAATGTGTGTCCCCTTTTTTGCCGCCTTGTTTGGTCTTGCCTTTTGCTTTGCCTCGGCCCTTCGCTGAGACTGTGGTCGTAGCTGCACCGGACGCCTGTTGTGGGCGAACTGAAATCTTCGGCCGAGGTTGGAGCAAAGAAGCCATATCTGATCTCAAATGTGTCACCTCGTGGAGGGCATTGTCCAGAGTGAACTTCTGATCGATAACTAAATCATGGATCATCTGCCACAGAGCCTTGTCAGCAGCTTGAGATTCCAATACATGTGGTGGCCTGAGTCCAGAGTCGGAGTCTAGCCTCTGTGTAAGGAACCCCATAAACTTCAAAGTATAAGACCGAAGTCTTTGCAAATGACATGCTCCTACCAGAGCCAAGGCAATGTTGTGTACATCCAACATGTTTCTGATCGCATTCACTCCCATCCCTTGATTATTGATGTCCAAAGAGGGAGGTTCGTCCCAAATCAACTGATGCAACTGGAGACCTTCAATTTTGGGAATCTTTGGACGCTGATAAATGACCATATCTTCCATTCTGGACTGTGTCATTCTGAATTTCCAAGGAATCCAGCGGTACTCCTGTTTGGAGTGCTGGTGGTGTGCAAGCGACAGCAAACGTGTGGATGGCATAGTTTCCATTGTCAATACTTCACTGGGATAGTCTTCCAAAAATTGTTTTTTGAGCTTGGAAACTGTAGATGACTGTATCTTGAGAGCAAAGGATTCTGCCCGAGAGCCTTCTTGCGAGACACCCGCTGATGGTGCTGCCGCTCCATCTGAAAGTTCACGCACCGTCGACACAGTTTCCGGTTGTAAACGCTGCCAAGCTACTTTCAAGTTTGCCCGCTGAACTAAGGGAATTGGTTGGTCTGAAAGTTCAGCCCAGATTTCATCTGTAAAACCCGATTTGGAATCCACTACTGCAGAAAAATTCTGGGAATTCCATCCGCTCTGAACCAAATGGGATGACAATGCTGGGTCTACCCCATTCTCTGCCAAATGATCTTCTAGATCAGGCAACGCCATGCACCCCCAAGAGAGGATCGGTACGCACGCAATTTGAAATAAAGTGACATGACATGAATTGGAATGATGTGACTTCGGGAATTAAAACGCAATTCAACTTCGATACATCAGCATATAAAAGGGATATGAAAGCATGGATAAATGTTAGATGGCAATGATACCCCATCAAACGATTTTTTGGTTTTTCTTTTGTCTTGAACTGTGAAGCCACATCGAGATAAAATTAACCTGACAGGATGCCAATCGCTGTGCCACCAAAGTGAAATGTGACGAAATCTGTGAAATGAATTGAATGTCAATGCCACGCAATTGAATCATGTTATGTCTGCTGCCGCAGGTTTTTTGACCAATCAAAAAGGGGAGGACATCAGTCTCCTAAGCATAACACCCGTTGCCACCTTTTGAAGCAAGCTGCATGTCGACACATGCCAAAGTTGGGATTGAGCTGGGTATCAAACACGCAGTTGTCACGTGGCAATCGTGCAACATGCCGCTCTGAAATGTTGATCATTCCATTGTGGTTGATGGCAATCATCTGTCACAAGCATC
>CAMXCT020002699.1:0-48123 GCA_947184155.2 Cladocopium goreaui
TGCCTTCTGAACTGTGACTTGGATATCCGAAAAAATAGTCGTAGCGGCATCAGTAAAAAGTGATATGAAAATGACCCGGCCCATCTGGCACGAAAAAAGCATCTCTAGGCTTTGCACCTCATGCTCACCTGCAGACGTGGCCGGCTCGCAAATAATCACCTGAACCTTGGTGAATGTGAAGCCCCAAGTGACACAAGCTAATAGATGTGCTGCTATATTATGGAGTCAAAGCGTACCTACACCAGACATTTAGTCATGGCTAGTCCGCTGGGATGGAAACCTGATGACGGAAGAGCTTCTCAAGGAGCGCCTTCAAAGGCAAACCAAGGCTGATTAAAGTTACAAAAAGCCAATGAACAATTCAAGGGACTCCATCAATGCTACAAGGACTGCAGAAACCATACGGATCAGAGCAACTCTGTAACTCTGTCAACGGATCTGTTGAAGAGCATGCATGGCTTTTCAAGTAAGTTCATTAATTTTCTATTAAATTCAACATATTGGAATCATTGGAACGTATGTTCTTATGTAGTTCACATTGTTAATGGAGGTCTCCAAGATCTCTCTGTTCAGCTCGGTGCAGCTTGACTCCGCGCAGCTGAGCTTTCGTCCTTCGCTTTCTTGGGAAGCACTGGATATCCTGACCTGCACAGATTGGCTTCAACAGTGCCTCTGCCACATAGGAAGGAAACAAGATGCCAATGATAATACAATGATAATACTATGGAAACAAGGCTGGCGCTTTGGGTAAAAGTCTGCCAAAGAAGTGGAGGACATCCAAAAGCAGGTCGTGCGGGTCTTCTACACGCTCATGATCTAAATCTGATTCCAATTGTTCGTATGAAAAAGTGATCATCTTGACTATTGCTAATATATTGATACTGTAAATATTGTGTGTGTATCTTAGTATAATGTATATATATATATATATATCGTATTCAATTAATTTTGCACCTGTTTGTAAGGTCTCCTAGTTGCCTCCTATTTGATTCATGCTGACAATGTCAGACTTACAGTGCAGCGCGCAAGGATTTCGGTTTGGCCAGACGGATGGACATGGACTATCCCGGACAGGGGAGGGTAGGGGAATTTTAGGGGAGGTTCACTGGTCAAAAAAACACTTCGCCATTTCGCAGGCTTCAAGGAGGAGACAGCCGGAGACAGCTGCCAGCAGAGGCAACATGTGACGATCTGTGATGTTCAATGATCCCTGATTTGCATCAAGTCATTTGGCAATTCTCCCCCCAGTACAAGGCCGTATTAGCAGTGCCTGTTCAGCAGAAAGGCGGAGGGTGGCAGTATCACACTGCGAACAGGCTCTGCAAGCCTTGCTCAGCATTCATTCAAAGACTTGAGGACTATGGACAAAGCACTCCTATAGATGCTCTCCAATCTGTCATATCCTTGCAATTCCTTGCAATGGGTGTCCTTGCCATCTTTCCAACTCCTGCGAAGCCGAGAAATCGCGGGGATCAAAATTAGAGGTGCTGGCTTTGTGAAGCTTCACTACCTTGTCGCTCGTCTTGTCAACGGAAAGCTCAAGCGCACAGGACAACCTGTCGCTTCTTCTCTTGTTTGCAGTTGAACAAGGTCTTGAACAAGAGCATGCCATGTGCGCTTGTCTGCGATTGTGCGTGTGGGTATGCGCATGTGGTGTATATGAATTTCTGTATCTGTGTGGATGTGTCTGCGTCTCATCTCTCAGAAACAAGCTAAGGGCAAAACTGTGCATGGTGGTCACAAAGCGTTCGAAAGCAATTCCACCTCATTTTGGTTGGAGATGCAAAAATTGTGTGTTACACCTGCACATCTTGAAGTATATAGTATTCATGGTCGGGGTCAACATCTGACAGGCACATGGATAAAACAGGAGGAGTCATTCACCATCCGAGGAAAGCACTGCGTCCATCAATTTACAGGTCACTAGAGACAATTTCTTTCTCTCCAAAATGATAGCTGTTATTTGCCAAAACTTTTGGGTGTCGGACGCCCGCCATCCATCAGAGGTTGCTGGCACTCGCAATGCCACTGGAGCAGCCTCCTGAAAGGGTTCAAACTTGTTCCAGGCTTCTCTCTATCTCTCTCTGTTTTGTGTCCTCAGACATCTTACACAGCCCTGTGGCACCACGACCACCATGGATCAACCCCTTCC
The DNA here is from genome assembly GCA_947184155.2 of Cladocopium goreaui. NCBI lineage: Eukaryota > Dinophyceae > Suessiales > Symbiodiniaceae > Cladocopium > Cladocopium goreaui. The sequence goes on from CAMXCT020002699.1 coordinate 2,153, forward strand.
TATAACTTGACTGCTGCTGAGCGCCAATGTTTGAAGGCAGACTGAAACTTTCGACCTGCGCATGCCTTGCTACAAGAGATCAATGAAATTTATCCTCCATCGCTGCCAGAGAAAAAAGCCCGCCAGCCAGCAGATCCTTGACAAAATCACACGGAACTGAAGGGAGCTCAGCAGCATAAAACCAACACAGAAAATGACAAGCTTGAGAAACGTGGGGAACAAAATGAGAAAGGGCAACGAAGTCAAATACAATCTGTAGTCGTCCGCAGTCTCTCCTTGAAATGGTGCAATCTGTGACTGTCAGTGCTACAGTGGTACCACTTTCTACACAAGCTGACCCCGACGGCTCGCGCATAGCCGCAACTGCTGCGACTGGTACCTGTTGCTCAGCTTTCACACATTCACACATTCCGGTTCAGTCGGTTCAGTTCTCTCTCCACTTCCCTGTCCAGCTCCCTGTCTGGACCTGACCTTGTCCCTCTGGCGAGGTAAGGGAAACATGAAAACTAGGTGACATCTTCAAACATCAACATATTCAATAAATAAATTGTATCAACGTAAAACAGTGACTCAACTTCACAAGTACGCAAAACAGTCCTGCCTGTACCAAGTGCTGCATGCGGCGGGGGAAGGATCGCATATTGCAATCCCAAATGTGCTGCCTGCGTGTGCGTTTACACTTCATAAAATTGATCATGGACTGAATGACCTGTGTACCGCTACACGAGTCTAATCCAAAAGCGAATTCAAACATCTGACTATGTCAATGGACAAAAAGCGAACAAAACACCACACTCCACTCTGTCTTCTTCCACGATGCAGCTGATCTAAAGTGGTTCTTGCTTTTTTGCTGGTCTAGGCTGTTCGTGCTCGAGCTGTCCACTCGTACTTGTGATTGGCCTCACGCGAGCCAAAGAATTACAAAATTACAAAACAAAGCACTGGCTTCGAGATACTTCGGGAAGTGTGTGAAAACATGTGCTCCTCTCTTCTAAGGTTTTCCCCTCCTGCTTACACTGTGACCTTAACACAAATCTGTGTCTTAATGACCAACAGTCATTTACTTGTAGGACACACCGAAATGTATGGTGCAATACGGTGGGTTTATATTATATATATATATATACGCATACTGTATATATATATACATACGTGTATGCATGTAATTGTATGTATATATGGTGGGAAAGTGATGCAAAGCGGTCGTTGGCAAGCTTAGTGAGTGGAGCCCATGTGCCTCACCCATCCGAAAGTGTGCCTCTTGAAAGGGTTGCAGCAGCAGCGAGCAAGCATCGCAAGCAACGCGATTTCGCGCGTGCCAAGAAAGCCTGAGCAAATTCGTTCTCAGGAAACTACAGCTTTACTAAACACAGATGCCCAGATCAACTCTCGAAAAGAATCAACATAAGCCCCTTCGATGTCAGGTGAAAGTTTGAATCAGATCTCCGGGCCCTACATCTGCATTGAAGGGGCTAGAATGCCCTCACTATTCTTTCTGTCATGCGCACACTTGGAAGCGGCCATCCAGAAGCAGACGCTACAAATACTGGGCCAATTGATACGGAGACTACAGAAAACAATGTTGATGTAATCAGACATGCTCTCCATTCTGGCTGCACCATTGCTAGATGCATTTAGCATATCCATGCATATCTACAATAGCATCGCAATGCATCGCACCAGGGCCACGGCAGAAGGTCGAGGAAATCGCATAACACCCACTGGACCTTTGATGCATCCTGTCAAGGCGCAAAGTGTACTGAAAGACACGGGAAGCATCGGGAAGACTGTGATAAGTTGACTTTATCCCAAAGCACTACTCTATCTATATAGAGGGGTCGGGACCCCAAAAGATAAGATATACATATGTTACAACATTTAATTTTACATATGTTTGAAACATTTTCTGACGCAAAGCTCTGCATTTGTTTGCATTTGTCGTGGCATTTATTTGCATTTGTTGTTGCATTTGTTTGCATTTGTTTGCATTTGTTTGCATTTGTTTGCATTTGTTTGCATTTGTTTGCATTTGTTTGCATTTGTTGTGGCATTTGTTTGCATTTGTTGTGGCATTTGTTCGCATTTGTTCGCATTTGTTGTGGCATTTGTTTGCATTTGTTGTGGCATTTGTTTAGATTTGCTCTGCAAATATATGTTTGCAAATGTACTGACACAAGCCGTAAATTTTGGAACAAATGTAGTATATGTGTAAATAAATGCAACAACAAACGCATAAGATCTTATTTTGTGAAGATAAGATCTTATTTCGTATAATTACATAAAATAACTTCTTATGTTCTTAAAATAAGATATTCTGTATTTGTTGTCGCATATGTTTGCATGTATTTTTGCATTTGTTTGCATTTGTCGTGTCATAAATTATATGTATTACTACAAATTACGGTCCAATAAGAGCACATCTGTCGAGCATGTACCATATATGTAGCCACAAATGTCGAGCACGTAAGGGTAAATGCAAAGACATATGATATGACATATGTTAAGAAATGCAAGCACAAATGTCGAGAAATGCAAGCACAAATGTCGAGAAATGCAAGCACAAATGTTGAGAAATGCAAACACACATGTTTTATATGTAAGGTGAAATGTTGAACACCTAAAAACAAATGCAAACATATATGTTTGCTTGCGTCGGTGTAATAAATGTAAAATAAATGCAGTAGCAAATGCAGTACATGCACGTATGCCTCTGTATGGGGTCTATAGAGAAGGCCTTAAAAGAGCTTTTGGATTAATGTTGGTTACTGATTAGTGTGGGGATACGGTATTGTGTCCACAGACCTCAAAATTATTCTGTTACTCTGGAAATGGTCGAGGGGTACACTATTGTGTCCACAGGATTTTGGTAAGTTTTTTTTCATTTTTTTCATTTTTTTAGTTTTTAATTGTTTTTTATTTTATTTTAAAATTTTAAAATATTTTTTATATTTTTTTTATTTTTAATTATAATAATTTTTAATTTAATTATTTTTTATTTTATTTTAAATTATTCTTTATTTTTATTTTTTTATTTTTAATTAATTAATTATAATAATTTTTAATTTAATTATTTTTATTTTATTTTAAATTATTTAATTATTTTTTATTTTTAATAATAATAATTGTTAATTTAATTATTTTTATTTTTAATTATATGTTTTTTAATTATATGTTTTTATTATTTTGTAAAATTGTGTCAGGATACACAATTGTGTCAGGATACACAATTGTGTCTTGGTCTTTTTTCATTTTTTTCATTTTTTAAAGCTTTTTCCTTTTACTTTTTATTTTCCAGCATTGAAATTTTCCAGATGCTTCCACAGAAAATTACTTCCAGGTACAAAATAGTGTGGTTTGTTTGGAGGGTACACTATTGTGTCCAGCTGCTTTCCTGGGCCATGATTTTTTTGATTTTTTCAATCATTTCCTTTACCTTTTCCTTTGCTAGCTAAAGTGTTTTCCTTTCAATTAATTTCTTTCTTAGTTTCTTTCATTTGAAATTCTCAGAAATGATCAGTTTCCCAAAATATATGATGCCTTATTAAAACCCAATTAAAAAACATCACCCAAACAATTTTTCAAGATGGTAGTCCATGAGCAACCCTGATACAGAATAGTGTGGTTTGTTTGGAGGGTACACTATTGTGTCCAGCTGCTTTCCTGAGGTCATGATTTTTTTGATTTTTTCAATCATTTCCTTTACCTTTTCCTTTGCTAGCTAAAGTGTTTTCCTTTCAACTAATTTCTTTCTTAGTTTCTTTCATTTGAAATTCTCAGAAATGACCAGTTTCCCAAAATATATGATGCCTTATTAAAACCCAATTAAAAAACATCACTCAAACAATTTTTCAAGGGAGTAGTCCATGAGCAACCCTGATACAGAATAGTGTGGTTTGTTTGGAGGGTACACTATTGTGTCCAGCTGCTTTCCTGGGGTTATGTTTTTTTTTATTTTTTCAATCATTTCCTTTACCTTTTCCTTTGCTAGCTAAAGTGTTTTCCTTTCAATTAATTTCTTTCTTAGTGTCTTTCATTTGAAATTCTCAGAATGACCAGTTTCCCAAAATATATGATGCCTTATTAAAACCCAATTAAAAAACATCACTCAAACAATTTTTCAAGGGTGTAGTCCATGAGCAACCCTGATACACAATAGTGTGGTTTGTTTGGGGGTACACTATTGTGTCCAGCTGCTTCCTGAGGTTATTTTTTTTTGATTTTTTCAATCATTTCCTTTACCTTTTCTTTTGCTAGCTAAAGTTTTTTCCTTTTAATTAATTCCTTTCTTAGTTTCTTTCATTTGAAATTCCCAGAAATGCTCAATTTCCCAAAATTTATGATGCCTTATTAAAACCCAATTAAAAAACATCACTCAGACAATTTTTCAAGGGGGTAGTCCATGAGCAACCCTGATACACAATAGTATGGTTTGTTTGGGGGTACACTATTGTGTCCAGCTGCTTCCTGATGCGTTTTTTTTTCAACCATTTCCTTTCCCTTTTCCTTTGCTAAAGTTTTTTCCTTTTAATTACTTAGCTTCATTCTTCTTGGAATCAAAACCAAAGGCTTTCCAAAGGATTAGTTTCAGCCAACCAAAAAAAGACATGAATGATCATGATACACAATAGTATGGTTTGTTTGAGGGTACACTATTGTGTCCAGCTGCTTCCTGAGGTGATTTTGTCTTTAAACATTCCCTGTCTTCCTTTTAATTTCAGTAATTACTTTCTTAGTTTCATTTGAAATTTTGAAAATTCTCAGTTAGTTAATTATATAATTAATTAATTATAGCAATTGTTGGTTCCTTCTGCTGAGCTCAACCTTAGTCATTGGAAGTTTACCCAATCCCATCACTTTCCCAAACTTGTTTTTGGCCATGCATTTTGCTCATAGTGCTTTGCTGAGGCATACTGAGCCTTGCTCAGGCCAAAGTTGAAAAAACCATTGAAGCTGGCTGAGGTAGAACATGATGTAGATCATGCTGAGATCCTGTCAGGGACAAAATGCTGAAAGCAAAACATTCAACTGTTTGGCACTAATTAATCTCATTGCATATTGTTCATTTAATAATTACTAAAAAAAAAGTAAGTAACTACACATCATTGTGTGTTAAACAAATTGACTATGCAGTCAAATGCATCCAACAATTAACATACTTAATTACTGTAGAAGCCCTCCACATCCCTTCAGAGCTGCACACTTTTTTCCTTAGCTTGAAGCTGCATGGATTGCTTGTGATAGCAAATTTTAAAAAATACACTGAGATTTTACTCAGTGATGCTGATGCTTTCAGTCAGCTGCCTTGCTCTTATCAGAATGCTCCTCAGCATCTTCTTGCTGCTCACTGCTCTTAGAAGGCTGAGAATCTCCCCGAGTTTCCTGTTGTTTCTCCTCCAAAACTTGAATAATCTGATCATCAGTGAGTTTAAGCTTTTTTCTGATCTGATCAAATTTGAGTGCTAAGTCAATTTTTTCCTGATCCTCAGATTGGATGCTGCTGCTTCCTGAGCTATTCTTCTTCTTCTCTTCCTCTTTCTGAGCCATGCATTTGATGAGCTTCTGCTTAGCATCATCAAACTTGATCTTAGTCTCATGCCACTGTTTCATGAGGACCTCCATGAGCTCAATGTCTTTTTTGAGCTTCTGAGCAGTTGCATACTGAGCATCCTCAGCTTCAGTGATGGTTTGGCTGAGCAAGGTGAAATCCTCATGGTAATCACTGAGAGCCAACCAATTTCCAGTCTTCTCAGCTTTGGCCACCTCCTCATTCAAGATATCTATCTGCCTCTGAGCATCACCCTTCTGTATCTCATTGATGCAGAAGGTTTCCATGCAACTGAGGCCTGAGGTTGTAGAAGCAGCAGGAGATGGCCTCTCAGGCCTGACCTCCTGTGCCATGAACTGAGCAACACCATACTCTGCATCCACTGAGTTGGCCCATGGCAAAGGATTCATGCTGAGGATATGGCTGTAGTAGGCCTGAATCACATACTTAGGCCACCCAACTGAGTCCTGACTGCCAACTGCTTTGAATGAAACAACAAAGTAAACTGTAATTGATTGTAATTATCAAGTAATTAACCAAGTATTTTTTTTAAATTAATTGACTAATATGTGTATATAGTTGGTGGTTTTAATTGTCACTGCGGTACTTTTTGACTTCCTGAACACTCAAAAAATATTGAAAAAAACATGAAATGATGCTAAGCCAACCCAGGATCATGACATTCTCTGCAGCCAGATTGCCATGGGATCCTGCTGAGCATCACCTTGTGGCCTCCTGGACATCTGATGTTTGGCTCTCTGAGGTACCTGGGGTAGACCACAATGTCTTCCTCAGCATGGTCCAACTCAATGCCCCCAAAGATTTCTGAGAGCCTGATCTCTTCTGCCTCATCAGGAATAAGCTGAGCATGTCTTGGACCACCCTCACAAGTGAATCTGGTGTTGGCTGGGATGGTGTCTAAGACTTTGCTGTAAACTGAGGGGCCTTTTCTGCCCTTCATAGCTTTGCCTTCTTGAATCATACATCCTAAGATGGGGTCTCTGCTGGAGAAGGCTGGGGCATGGATTCTGCCTGTTTCTGAGTGCTGGCCTTTGCCCCAGCTTGTGCTATAGCCTGGGTCTTTGCCATGGCCTTTGCCTTTGCCTGAGTCTTTGCCATAGCCTTTCTCTTTTCCTGAGTCTTTGCCATAGCCTTTCTCTTTTCCTGAGTCTTTGCCATAGCCTTTCTCTTTTCCTGAGTCTTTGCCATAGCCTTTCTCTTTTCCTGAGTCTTTGCCAAAGCCTTTGCCATAATAGCCTTGGTCTTTGCCTGAGTCTTTGCACCACGATTTGCCTGAGCCTTTGCCCCTAGGCAAAATCAAGCCATCTTCATCTTGGCCACCCATGGCTTGCAAGAAGTGCAGCTGAGTTGGCAGAAATCACACTGAGATCAAAGCAGCTGAGGAATCACATAGACATGCACATATAAAAATGCTACAATTTCATTTGTTAATTAATCAATTAGTTAGCTAATTAGCAAATTATTTGATGTCAACATTAATTAGTTAATTACTGATAAAACTGACCAAAAGTCTAAGATTATGGCCAATCCCACACCACCAGAAACACCCTTCAGTCCTCTAGGGCTCTTCAGTCTTGGCCTTCTTGGACTTGGGCTCAGCATCTGATGATGGTGGATCTGATGCTGCTTCATCATTCTGCTCAGAGTCACCAAAGACCTGAGAGTCATCATCCTGCTGAGAGTCATAAAAGACCTGAGAGTCATCATCCTGCTGAGAGTCACCAAAGACCTGAGAGTCATCAGCATGCTGAGAGTCCTCAGTGACCTGCTGGGGCATCCTGCTGAGCACTTTGTCCCTGATCTCAGCAAGCTCCTCCTTGATCACATCAGCCCTGAGGTTCTCAATGTTCTGGCAATGCTGGACCCACTGATGCTGCCTGACCTCCACAAGTGCCAGCATGTTGAGCAGCTCAGCCTTGCACTTGATGAGGTTGAATCCATTTCCCTGAGACTGTCCACTGAGGGAGGCATGCACCTTGTGCAGCTCATCAAGGGAAGACCTGAGGTCCTGATGCTCCCCCATGTCGATCTCATGCCTACTGAGGAAGATAAGAGCATCCTGAGGTGTAATGCCAAGATCTGAGATGAACTTAAGGAGCTGTCCCTCTTCCTGAGTAGTAAGCTTCCCCATTGCCATGGCTGAAAAAGTTAGTGCAGTGGAACTGAGCTAAGGTTCTACTGGCTGTGTTTGATCCTTCACAAGCTCAAAAATCAACCTGAACCATTGCAAAGAAGCTGAGAGGTTGCATACAAGTTCAATCTAAGCCATAACTCATGACACCAAATCAAAGTTGAACATTTGTGATTAATTAATGAACAGTTAGTTATAGAAATGGTTGGTTCCTTCAGCTGAGTTCAACCTTAGTCATTGAAACCTTACCCAGGCCCACCACTTTCCCAAACATTTTCTGGCAATGCCTTTTGCTGATAGTGCTATGCTGATGCATACTGAGCCTTGCTCAGGACAAAGTTGGAAACAACTGAGAAGCTAGCTGAGGTAGAAGATGATGTAGCTCACAGTCTGAGGTTCTACTTCATAGTGAGTCTCACTATGAAGTAGAACCTCAGTGCCTTGGCTTCTCCTTCTCCTCAGCACTGAAGATGCTCACAACTAAGAAGGATGATGTAGTCACCAGGTACTCCACTTTCTCAGGATGCTGATGTCCTGCCAGGGACAAAAAGCTGAGAGCAAAGCATACAACTATTTGACACTAATCTCAGTGTATAGTGTTCATTGAATAATTAATCAGATAAATAAGTAACTACCAATCAATATGTGTTAAACAAATTGACTAATTAATTATGCAATCAAATAATTCCAACAATTAACCTGCAGAAGAAGCCTCCACATCCCTTCAGATCTGCACACCTTTTTCCTTCATTCAAGCTGTATGGATTGCTTCTGAAAGCAAATTTAAAAAGGACACTGAGATTTCACTCAGTGATGTTCCATCTGCCTGAGGCAGCTACTTATCCTCATCATTCTGAGATTTTTGTTTCTTAGCTGGAGGACTGAGCAAATAGACAGCCCTGTCCCTTGGGATCTGGTACTTCTCTATGAAATCTTCAAGTTTCTGAGTCATGAAAGCATCCTGAGCCTCCTGAGCCTCCCTCTCAGCTTTTTCAGCCTCCTGCTGAGCCTCCTCCTCAGCTAGTACTGCCTCTTTCATTAAAACCATGTTCTCATGGGTTCCTTGGAAAGCAATGATGCTGTTTGAAATCTCCTGAGACACATCTTCCATCTTGCTGAGATCAGTCTTCAGTCTGGCCACAGTCCTTTCCTGCATTTTCTGAGCTTGTTCCATCAATTCTATGCATTCTTTGAGCTCATCCATGTGAACTAACAGGTCCTCCAGAGGTTGATCATTCATGGAAGCATCTGAGAGAAGCAGAGCCATTGCTGAGCACCTACCCTCAGGATCCATCTGCTGGAGCTGGTTGAAGTAGTATGCTTCACCACTATGACACTCACTGGCCTGAGGTGGATCAGCTGGCCTTGCCTTAGGCATCACTGGTGTGCCTAGAGGCTCAGGAGGACGCTGAGAAGATGAAGGCCTAGAAGCAGAAGGATCTTCCATGAACTGAGCCTTACCATAATCTGCCTTCACTGACTTAGACCATGGCAATGGATCCATGCTGGGAATCCTGGTGTAGTACCACTGGATCACCCACTGAGGCCATCCATCTGAGCCCTCAATGCAAGCTGCTTTGAATGAAACAAAAAAAGTAGACTGTAATTGATCAATTAATTCATGATGTTACCAAGTAATGAATTGCTCAATTAATTAATTAATTGGCTAATTGATTAATTAATTAATTATATGATTAATGTTGTTTACTTAGTTTTGAACTGTCACTGAGGTACTTGTAATTAGCAGTAATACTTTAGTTCAAAGCACATAAAAATCAGGAACAAAAAACAGGTAAACAAAAATAACATTATTCTAAGTCCACCCAGGAACCCTGCATTTGCCACATCCTGACTGCCAAGGAATTCTGCTGAGAAAAATGTCAGCTCCACAGGAACCACAGGCAACCTTAGGCTCATCCAAGTACCTGGGGTACTTGACCATAACCTCCTTATCCTGATTCTGGAACAGCTCAGAGATGTAAGGTCTCTTAGGATCACATGGTTGCACCAACTGAGCATGCTTTCCATTCTCTGATCTATACACCATTCCAGCAGGAATAGTGCTAAGGAGTTGCTGAGATACCCAGGGCCCATGTCTGCCCTCAGCATCCTTTTTTCCTGAGCCTTGGGCAGCTGTCTTCTGCTGCCAAGGGTGATTCTGCTGAGTTGAACTCATGGCTTGCAAGAAGTGCAGCTGAGTTGGTGGAAATCACACTGAGATCAAAGCAGCTGAGGAATCACATAGACATGCATAATTCAACACCATGCAAGCAAAATATCTAGTTGACTAATTCATTTATTACAATTATATATAATGAATCAATAAATATATACTTATTGAATATGATGCATGTGCAAGTAATTATAAGAAACTTACACATGCATAAGCATGCATTACTGATCAAGATTGCCACAAGTCTGAGGCCATGGTCAAGCTGAGCACCAATCCTACCCCACCAGAAACACCCTTCAGTCCTCTGGAGCTAAGTGATCTCATGGTGCTGAGTGATTCCAGCATGCTCTTCAGCAGCACCATTGCTGAGAAAATCAACACAGTTGGATCTGAGCCTTCACAAGCTTTGGTATATAACATCAAAACTAAGTAAAGATTTTCCAAAGGATGAGTTTCAGCCAACCAAAAAAAAAAACATGAATGATCATGATACAAAATAGTATGGTTTGTTTGGGGGTACACTATTGTGTCCAGCTGCTTCCTGATGTGTTTTTTTAACATTATCTTTACCTTTTCCTTTGCTATTATTTTTTATTTTCTCAATTAGTTTCTTTTATTTACAATTCTCAGAAATGCTCAATTTCTCAAAATATATGATGCCTTATTAAAACCCAATTAAAAAACATGACTCAAACAATTTTTCAAGAGGGTAGTCCATGAGCAACCCTGATACACAATAGTGTGGTTTGTTTGGGGGTACACTATTGTGTCCAGCTGCTTCCTGAGGTGATTGTTTTTTTTTCAACCATTTCCTTTTCTTTTTCCTTTGCTAAAGTTTGTTTCCTTTTACTTAGCTTCATTTTCTTGGATTCAAAACCAAAGGCTTTCCAAAGGATTAGTTTCAGCCAAGCAAAAAAAAACATGAATGATCATGATACACAATAGTATGGTTTGTTTGAGGGTACACTATTGTGTCCAGCTGCTTCCTGAGGTGATTTTGTTTTTTAACATTTCCTTTACATTTTCCTTTGCTAAAGTTTTTTTTTATTTTCTCAGTTAATTAGTTTCTTTTATTTAGAATTCGCAGAAATGCACAATTTCCCAAAATATATGATGCCTTATTAAAACCCAATTAAAAAACATGACTCAAACAATTTTTCAAGGGGGTAGTCCATGAGCAACCCTGATACACAATAGTGTGGTTTGTTTGGGGGTACACTATTGTGTCCAGCTGCTTTCCTGGGTCATGATTTTTTTGATTTTTTCAATCATTTCCTTTACCTTTTCTTTTGCTAGCTAAAGCGTTTTCCTTTCAATTAATTTCTTTCTTAGTTTCTTTCATTTGAAATTCTCAGAAATGACCAGTTTCCCAAAATATATGATGCCTTATTAAAACCCAATTAAAAAACATCACTCAAACAATTTTTCAAGGGGGTAGTCCATGAGCAACCCTGATACAGAATAGTGTGGTTTGTTTGGAGGGTACACTATTGTGTCCAGCTGCTTTCCTGGGGTTATGTTTTTTTTGATTTTTTCAATCATTTCCTTTACCTTTTCCTTTGCTAGCTAAAGTGTTTTCCTTTCAATTAATTTCTTTCTTAGTGTCTTTCATTTGAAATTCTCAGAAATGACCAGTTTCCCAAAATATATGATGCCTTATTAAAACCCAATTAAAAAACATCACTCAAACAATTTTTCAAGGGTGTAGTCCATGAGCAACCCTGATACACAATAGTGTGGTTTGTTTGGGGGTACACTATTGTGTCCAGCTGCTTCCTGAGGTTATTTTTTTTTGATTTTTTCAATCATTTCCTTTACCTTTTCTTTTGCTAGCTAAAGTTTTTTCCTTTTAATTAATTCCTTTCTTAGTTTCTTTCATTTGAAATTCCCAGAAATGCTCAATTTCCCAAAATTTATGATGCCTTATTAAAACCCAATTAAAAAACATCACTCAGACAATTTTTCAAGGGGGTAGTCCATGAGCAACCCTGATACACAATAGTATGGTTTGTTTGGGGGTACACTATTGTGTCCAGCTGCTTCCTGATGTGTTTTTTTTTCAACCATTTCCTTTCCCTTTTCCTTTGCTAAAGTTTTTTCCTTTTAATTACTTAGCTTCATTCTTCTTGGAATCAAAACCAAAGGCTTTCCAAAGGATTAGTTTCAGCTAACCAAACAAACACATGAATGATCATGATACACAATAGTATGGTTTGTTTGAGGGTACACTATTGTGTCCAACTGCTTCCTGAGGTGAGTTTGTCTTTAAACATTCCCTGTCTTCCTTTTAATTTCAGTAATTACTTTCTTAGTTTCATTTGAAATTTTCAAAAATTCTCAGTTAGTTAATTATATAATTAATTACTTATAGCAATTGTTGGTTCCTTCTGCTGAGCTCAACCTTAGTCATTGGAAGTTTACCCAATCCCATCACTTTCCCAAACTTGTTTTTGGCCATGCATTTTGCTCATAGTGCTTTGCTGAGGCATACTGAGCCTTGCTCAGGCCAAAGTTGAAAAAACCATTGAAGCTGGCTGAGGTAGAACATGATGTAGATCATGCTGAGATCCTGTCAGGGACAAAATGCTGAAAGCAAAACATTCAACTGTTTGGCACTAATTAATCTCATTGCATATTGTTCATTTAATAATTACTCAAAAAAAAGTAAGTAACTACACATCATTGTGTGTTAAACAAATTGACTATGCAGTCAAATGCATCCAACAATTAACATACTTAATTACTGTAGAAGCCCTCCACATCCCTTCAGAGCTGCACACTTTTTTCCTTAGCTTGAAGCTGCATGGATTGCTTGTGATAGCAAATTTTAAAAAAGACACTGAGATTTTACTCAGTGATGCTGATGCTTTCAGTCAGCTGCCTTGCTCTTATCAGAATGCTCCTCAGCATCTTCTTGCTGCTCACTGCTCTTAGAAGGCTGAGAATCTCCCTGAGTTTCCTGTTGTTTCTCCTCCAAAACTTGAATAATCTGATCATCAGTGAGTTTAAGCTTTTTTCTGATCTGATCAAATTTGAGTGCTAAGTCAATTTTTCCTGATCCTCAGATTGGATGCTGCTGCTTCCTGAGCTATTCTTCTTCTTCTCTTCCTCTTTCTGAGCCATGCATTTGATGAGCTTCTGCTTAGCATCATCAAACTTGATCTTAGTCTCATGCCACTGTTTCATGAGGACCTCCATGAGCTCAATGTCTTTTTTGAGCTTCTGAGCAGTTGCATACTGAGCATCCTCAGCTTCAGTGATGGTTTGGCTGAGCAAGGTGAAATCCTCATGGTAATCACTGGGAGCCAACCAATTTCCAGTCTTCTCAGCTTTGGCCACCTCCTCATTCAAGATATCTACCTGCCTCTGAGCATCACCCTTCTGTATCTCATTGATGCAGAAGGTTTCCATGCAACTGAGGTCTGAGGTTGTAGAAGCAGCAGGAGATGGCCTCTCAGGCCTGACCTCCTGTGCCATGAACTGAGCAACACCATACTCTGCATCCACTGAGTTGGCCCATGGCAAAGGATTCATGCTGAGGATATGGCTGTAGTAGGCCTGAATCACATACTTAGGCCACCCAACTGAGTCCTGACTGCCAACTGCTTTGAATGAAACAACAAAGTAAACTGTAATTGATTGTAATTATCAAGTAATTAACCAAGTATTTTTTTTAAATTAATTGACTAATATGTGTATATAATTGGTGGTTTTAATTGTCACTGAGGTACTTTTTGACTTCCTGAACACTCAAAAAATATTGAAAAAAACATGAAATGATGCTAAGCCAACCCAGGATCATGACATTCTCTGCAGCCAGATTGCCATGGGATCCTGCTGAGCATCACCTTGTGGCCTCCTGGGCATCTGATGTTTGGCTCTCTGAGGTACCTGGGGTAGACCACAATGTCTTCCTCAGCATGGTCCAACTCAATGCCCCCAAAGATTTCTGAGAGCCTGATCTCTTCTGGCTCATCAGGAATAAGCTGAGCATGTCTTGGACCACCCTCACAAGTGAATCTGGTGTTGGCTGGGATGGTGTCTAAGACTTTGCTGTAAACTGAGGGGCCTTTTCTGCCCTTCATAGCTCTGCCTTCTTGAATCATAGATCCTAAGATGGGGTCTCTGCTGGAGAAGGCTGGGGCATGGATTCTGCCTGTTTCTGAGTGCTTGCCTTTGCCCCAGCTTGTGCTATAGCCTGGGTCTTTGCCATGGCCTTTGCCTTTGCCTGAGTCTTTGCCATAGCCTTTCTCTTTTCCTGAGTCTTTGCCATAGCCTTTCTCTTTTCCTGAGTCTTTGCCATAGCCTTTCTCTTTTCCTGAGTCTTTGCCAAAGCCTTTGCCATAATAGCCTTGGTCTTTGCCTGAGTCTTTGCCTGAGTCTTTGCACCACAATTTGCCTGAGCCTTTGCCCCTAGGCAAAATCAAGCCAGCTTCATCTTGGCCACCCATGGCTTGCAAGAAGTGCAGCTGAGTTGGCAGAAATCACACTGAGATCAAAGCAGCTGAGGAATCACATAGACATGCACATATAAAAATGCTACAATTTCATTTGTTAATTAATCAATTAGTTAGCTAATTAGCAAATTATTTGATGTCAACATTAATTAGTTAATTACTGATAAAACTGACCAAAAGTCTAAGATTATGGCCAATCCCACACCACCAGAAACACCCTTCAGTCCTCTAGGGCTCTTCAGTCTTGGCCTTCTTGGACTTGGGCTCAGCATCTGATGATGGTGGATCTGATGCTGCTTCATCATTCTGCTCAGAGTCACCAAAGACCTGAGAGTCATCATCCTGCTGAGAGTCACCAAAGACCTGAGAGTCATCATCCTGCTGAGAGTCACCAAAGACCTGAGAGTCATCAGCATGCTGAGAGTCCTCAGTGACCTGCTGGGGCATCCTGCTGAGCACTTTGTCCCTGATCTCAGCAAGCTCCTCCTTGATCACATCAGCCCTGAGGTTCTCAATGTTCTGGCAATGCTGGACCCACTGATGCTGCCTGACCTCCACAAGTGCCAGCATGTTGAGCAGCTCAGCCTTGCACTTGATGAGGTTGAATCCATTTCCCTGAGACTGTCCACTGAGGGAGGCATGCACCTTGTGCAGCTCATCAAGGGAAGACCTGAGGTCCTGATGCTCCCCCATGTCGATCTCATGCCTACTGAGGAAGATAAGAGCATCCTGAGGGGTAATGCCAAGATCTGAGATGAACTTAAGGAGCTGTCCCTCTTCCTGAGTAGTAAGCTTCCCCATTGCCATGGCTGAAAAAGTTAGTGCAGTGGAACTGAGCTAAGGTTCTACTGGCTGTGTTTGATCCTTCACAAGCTCAAAAATCAACCTGAACCATTGCAAAGAAGCTGAGAGGTTGCATACAAGTTCAATCTAAGCCATAACTCATGACACCAAATCAAAGTTGAACATATTGTGATTAATTAATGAACAGTTAGTTATAGAAATGGTTGGTTCCTTCAGCTGAGTTCAACCTTAGTCATTGAAACCTTACCCAGACCCACCACTTTCCCAAACATTTTCTGGCAATGCCTTTTGCTGATAGTGCTATGCTGATGCATACTGAGCCTTGCTCAGGACAAAGTTGGAAACAACTGAGAAGCTGCTGAGAGTCACCAAAGACCTGAGAGTCATCATCCTGCTGAGAGTCACCAAAGACCTGAGAGTCATCAGCATGCTGAGAGTCCTCAGTGACCTGCTGGGGCATCCTGCTGAGCACTTTGTCCCTGATCTCAGCAAGCTCCTCCTTGATCACATCAGCCCTGAGGTTCTCAATGTTCTGGCAATGCTGGACCCACTGATGCTGCCTGACCTCCACAAGTGCCAGCATGTTGAGCAGCTCAGCCTTGCACTTGATGAGGTTGAATCCATTTCCCTGAGACTGTCCACTGAGGGAGGCATGCACCTTGATGTTAAACAAATGGCTAATATGTGTTAAACAAATTGACTAATTAATTATGCAATCAAATAATTCCAACAATTAACCTGCAGAAGAAGCCTCCACATCCCTTCAGATCTGCACACCTTTTTCCTTCATTCAAGCTGTATGGATTGCTTCTGAAAGCAAATTTAAAAAGGACACTGAGATTTCACTCAGTGATGTTCCATCTGCCTGAGGCAGCTACTTATCCTCATCATTCTGAGATTTTTGTTTCTTAGCTGGAGGACTGAGCAAATAGACAGCCCTGTCCCTTGGGATCTGGTACTTCTCTATGAAATCTTCAAGTTTCTGAGTCATGAAAGCATCCTGAGCCTCCTGAGCCTCCCTCTCAGCTTTTTCAGCCTCCTGCTGAGCCTCCTCCTCAGCTAGTACTGCCTCTTTCATTAAAAGCATGTTCTCATGGGTTCCTTGGAAAGCAATGATGCTGTTTGAAATCTCCTGAGACACATCTTCCATCAAGCTGAGATCAGTCTTCAGTCTGGCCACAGTCCTTTCCTGCATTTTCTGAGCTTGTTCCATCAATTCTATGCATTCTTGGAGCTCATCCATGTGAACTAACAGGTCCTCCAGAAGTTGATCATTCATGGAAGCATCTGAGAGAAGCAGAGCCATTGCTGAGCACCTACCCCCAGGATCCATCTGCTGGAGCTGGCTGAAGTAGTATGCTTCACCACTATGACACTCACTGGCCTGAGGTGGATCAGCTGGCCTTGCCTTAGGCATCACTGGTGTGCCTAGAGGCTCAGGAGGACGCTGAGAAGATGAAGGCCTAGAAGCAGAAGGATCTTCCATGAACTGAGCCTTACCATAATCTGCCTTCACTGACTTAGCCCATGGCAATGGATCCATGCTGAGAATCCTGGTGTAGTACCACTGGATCACCCACTGAGGCCATCCATCTGAGCCCTCAATGCAAGCTGCTTTGAATGAAACAAAAAAAGTAGACTGTAATTGATCAATTAATTCATGATGTTACCAAGTAATGAATTGCTCAATTAATTAATTAATTGGCTAATTGATTAATTAATTAATTATATGATTAATGTTGTTTACTTAGTTTTGAACTGTCACTGAGGTACTTGTAATTAGCAGTAATACTTTAGTTCAAAGCACATAAAAATCAGGAACAAAAAACAGGTAAACAAAAATAACATTATTCTAAGTCCACCCAGGAACTCTGCATTTGCCACATCCTGACTGCCAAGGAATTCTGCTGAGAAAAATGTCAGCTCCACAGGAACCACAGGCAACCTTAGGCTCATCCAAGTACCTGGGGTACTTGACCATAACCTCCTTATCCTGATTCTGGAACAGCTCAGAGATGTAAGGTCTCTTAGGATCACATGGTTGCACCAACTGAGCATGCTTTCCATTCTCTGATCTATACACCATTCCAGCAGGAATAGTGCTAAGGAGTTGCTGAGGTACCCAGGGCCCATATCTGCCCTCAGCATCCTTTTTTCCTGAGCCTTGGGCAGCTGTCTTCTGCTGCCAAGGGTGATTCTGCTGACTAGCAGCAGTGTTTGAACTCATGGCTTGCAAGAAGTGCAGCTGAGTTGGTGGAAATCGCACTGAGATCAAAGCAGCTGAGGAATCACATAGACATGCATAATTCAACACCATGCAAGCAAAATATCTAGTTGACTAATTCATTTATTACAATTATATATAATGAATCAATAAATGTATAGTTATTGAATATGATGCATGTGCAAGTAATTATAAGAAACTTACACATGCATAAGCATGCATTACTGATCAAGATTGCCACAAGTCTGAGGCCATGGTCAAGCTGAGCACCAATCCTACCCCACCACAAACACCCTTCAGTCCTCTGGAGCTAAGTGATCTCATGGTGCTGAGTGATTCCAGCATGCTCTTCAGCAGCACCATTGCTGAGAAAATCAACACAGTTGGATCTGAGCCTTCACAAGCTTTGGTATATAACATCAAAACTAAGTAAAGATTTTCCAAAGGATGAGTTTCAGCCAACCAAAAAAAAACATGAATGATCATGATACAAAATAGTATGGTTTGTTTGAGGGTACACTATTGTGTCCAGCTGCTTCCTCAGGTTATATTTTTTTCCAGCATTTCCTTTCCCTTTTCCTTTACTAAAGTTTGTTTCCTTTTACTTAGCTTCATTCTTCTTGGAATCAAAACCAAAGGCTTTCCAAAGGATTAGTTTCAGCCAACCAAAAAAAACATGAATGATCATGATACACAATAGTATGGTTTGTTTGAGGGTACACTATTGTGTCCAGCTGCTTCCTGAGGTGATTTTGTTTTTTTAACATTCCCTTTACATTTTCCTTTGCTAAAGTTTATGTCTTTTATTTTCTCAATTAGTTTCTTTTATTTAGAATTCTCAGAAATGCCTAATTTCCCAAAATATATGATGCCTTATTAAAATCCAATTAAAAAACATGACGCAAACAATTTTTCAAGAGGGTAGTCCATGAGCAACCCTGATACACAATAGTATGGTTTGTTTGAGGGTACACTATTGTGTCCAGCTGCTTCCTGAGGTTATATTTTTTTTCAAGCATTTCCTTTCCCTTTTCCTTTACTAAAGTTTGTTTCCTTTTACTTAGCTTCATTCTTCTTGGAATCAAAACCAAAGGCTTTCCAAAGGATTAGTTTCAGCCAAGCAAAAAAAAACATGAATGATCCTGATACACAATAGTATGGTTTGTTTGAGGGTACACTATTGTGTCCAGCTTCTTCCTGAGGTGAGAAAAACAATCATCCATCCAAGTAATTATTTTAAAGAATATCAAATCTAAATTGATTCACATCTGCTAAATTCAATCTTAGTCCATGCTGCTAAGTTCAATCTCAGTAATTAATTAATTATCTTAGTGCTTGCAACTCTACCCAACCCCATCACTTTCCCAGCCATCTTTTGCCAGTGTGTCCTGCTGATAGTCACATGCTGAGACATTCAAAAATCATTAAGCCTTGCTTAGCTCAATGTAAAAGAAAATCACTCAAGCTTGCTGAAGACCTTAATGCGGAGTGAGGTAGGCAGAATGCTGAGGTCCTGTCAGGGACAAGAAACTGATAGCAAAACTGAAAGACCCATTATTTGACACTAAACTCAGTGATGTTAATGTCCAACATTACCCATTACTTATGCTAAAGTAATCAATTAATTAACTAAATAATTGATTAATTATTGATTCATTAATTAGTTAATTAAGTAATTAACTAGCTAATTAATTAATTAATTAATTAATTAATTAATCAATTAATTATTCTAAACTGCAACAACAACCAGCAGCAGTGGCAAAACCACCCACATCACTTCAGAGCTGCACTCATTTTTTCCTGCCAGCTAAGTAATTCTTCACAATGCCTCTGGTATAATTACTCAGGAAGTGACTAAGGCTTCTAATTAACTATATATCTGCTCAGCAGTCATGCACCTGAGTTAATTATACATCCACAACTTCCTTCACTGAGTCCTGAGGCTTGTGATCAATCTGAGGAGACTTTTGCATCAGCTGCCTGAGATCTAGTTCACTCATTTGATGAGTTTCCATGAACTTTCTCAGAGCTTCCTTATTCACAAGATCCTGAGACAGCTTCTGCTCCCAGTAGGACTGAGATCTTTTCACTGAGAGTTGAAGCTCAGCATGCAAAGCCCTGAGCTCACCTTGCTCCTCTTCCATGTTCTTAGCATCTTTCCTGAGCCTAAGCATTGTGAGCTCCTGAGATTCAAGTGCCTGCTCAAGTAGAAGAATCTTGGACTTCATGTCCTCAATCAGATCAGGTACATTGTCCAAGTCACTGAGCTTCTGATCTGATTCTGAGTTGTCCAGGAGCTTGTCAATCTCATTGATGTTCAGCTTTTGGAGCTCAGACTTGACATAGCCCTGAGCATCATTGGCAGTCCTGATAGGCTGAGGCTTCCAAACTGAGCTTCCCTGCATATTTGATAAAGCAGCATCCTGATGAGGTCTGCCTGAGCCCTTCCCTGTTGATGAAGAAGCAGTTGCTGCTGAGAATCCAGCTGGTGGATCAGGCTCAGGAGGCTTGAACTGAGCTTGTCTGAACTGAGGAGCTACAAATGCACCCCAAGGCAATGGGTCCATTCTGAGCACCTCAGTGTAATATCTTTGAACCACTTCCTGAGACCAGCCATTGTGTTCCTGCAGGGTTGCAAATGGTGTCCATGAAAAAAATGACAACTATATCAGTTAATTAATGCTCATTGTCCTATGCTAAAACACACAAACACACACCACCAAAAAAAACATCATCCATTTGTTCAACCCAGGCACAGAGCATTCTCTACATCCTGATTGCCAGGGAATTCTGCTGAGGAAGACTTGATGGCCATTGCCACAGTCAACCTTAGGCTCCCCAAGGTATCTAGGATACTCCACAATGTTTTCTGAGTCCATGTTGTTGAAGAGTGCTAAGCATGAGGGTTCCTGAGGTGGATCATTGGGCTGAAGCTGGTAGCGCCCTTTGCCACCCTTCTGAGTCCACAAAACCTTGTCAGGCACCTCAGCAGGCTTCTCTTCAAACATAGGATGAGGTTTGCCTGAGCCTCTCCCATGATAGTCAAAGAAAGACATAGCTGAGATGATATGGAGCAAAGGTTGATTAGTCCTGGCCCTTAGATTTGAGCCTTAAAAAGCTGAGGAATCACATAGACATGCACAAATATGAACATGCTACAACTTCATTGGTTAATTAATTAGCTAATTACTCAATTATAAGAAACTTAAACATGCATAAGCATGCTAATTAATTAATTAATTGATTAATTAATTAGTTAATTAATCAAAATTGCCAAAAGTCTAAGATTATGTCCAAGCTGAGCACTAATCCCACACCACCAGAAACACCCTTCAGTCCTCTAGGGCTCTTCAGTCTTGGCCTTCTTGGACTTGGGCTCAGCATCTGAGGATGGATCTGATGCTGAATCATCACTGCTCATAGGCTGAGAGTCTAGGACCTGAGAATCATCAACCAGCTCCTGGGACCCAAAGGGTGTATCTGATGGTGCTTCATCATCACTCCCCATAGGCTGAGAGTCTAAGACCTGAGAGTCCTTAGCCACCTCCATCACCTCATGGTCAGGCTGTGCATTCAACTCCTTTTCCATATCCTGAAACTTGCTGAGGGTAGCATCAAATGTATCAGACTTAGCAGGTTGGGCAGGCTGGGCAGGCTGAGGAAGAGGGATACACTCTGATGGCCAACCATCCTGAGCATCCTGAAGAGCTGTCTTGGGAATCCTAATCCATTGCCCCTGAGTGATCTTTGGGTAACCCTTGAAGTCTTTGAAGATCTGACTGAGTTCATTCCTGAAACTGAGCATCACCCAATCAGGCACAGCATCAGGATCCTCAAGCTGAACCAACTGCTGAGTGTAGTACTTCTGCAGCATGTCCACAAACTGTTCCTGAGAGCACCTGAGCTTCACCTTGATGTCAGCCATCTCAGCTGTCAGAGCCACCACCTTCATGGAGTTGCTTAAAGAACCACCCAAAAATAAAACTCATTAACTAATTCATTAATGGATTTCCCATTGGGAAACAAAAAAACAAATCCAAGCCTTAGGACTCAAAGAGAATTTCTCCAGAGTCAGGAGGATATTCCTGAGGCTGGAAAACCATTCCACAAGATGATAATTGTAGTCCTTCCTGAGCTTGTCCATCTCAGTGTTGAATTGCTCCATGGCTGAGCTGATGGGATGCAAAGAAGCTGGCTAGAATGGGCTTGAGCCTTCACAAGCAAAGAAATAAATCCCCCCATGTGAGATGAAAATGGATTGAAATCAAATGAAAAGCAATTCCTTTGTTAATTAATAAATTAAGTTGAAATCAATTCAAAGTAAAGTGAAAATCAATTGAAAAACAATTTAATTAAACAAATTGAAAATCAATCGAAATTAATTTGAAATCATTTGAAATCAATTGAACATCAGTTGAAAATGAATTGAAATCAATTGCAATCAAAACCAAAGGCTTTCCAAAGGATGAGTTTCAGCCAAGCAAAAAAAAACATGAATGATCCTGATACACAATAGTATGGTTTGTTTGAGGGTACACTATTGTGTCCAGCTGCTTCCTGAGGTTATGTTTTTTTTTCAAGCATTTCCTTTCCCTTTTCATTTACTAAAGTTTGTTTCCTTTTACTTAGCTTCATCCTTCTTGGAATCAAAACCAAAGGCTTTCCAAAGGATCAGTTTTAGCCAAGCAAAAAAAAACATGAATGATCCTGATACACAATAGTATGGTTTGTTTGAGGGTACACTATTGTGTCCAGCTGCTTCCTGAGGTGATGTTGTTTTTTAACATTCCCTTTGCATTTTCCTTTGCTAAAGCTTTTTTTTATTTTCTCAATTAATTAGTTTCTTTTATTTAGAATTCTCAGAAATGCACAATTTCCCAAAATATATGATGCCTTATCAAAACCCAATTAAAAAACATGACTCAAACAATTTTTCAAGGGGGTAGTCCATGAGCAACCCTGATACACAATAGTGTGGTTTGTTTGGGGGTACACTATTGTGTCCAGCTGCTTCCTGAGGTGATTGTTTTTTTTTTTCAACCATTTCCTTTTCTTTTTCCTTTGCTAAAGTTTGTTTCCTTTTACTTAGCTTCATTTTTCTTGGATTCAAAACCAAAGGCTTTCCAAAGGATTAGTTTCAGCCAAGCAAAAAAAAACATGAATGATCATGATACGCAATAGTATGGTTTGTTTGAGGGTACACTATTGTGTCCAGCTGCTTCCTGAGGTGATTTTGTTTTTTAACATTTCCTTTGCATTTTCCTTTGCTAAAGTTTTTTTATTTTCTCAATTAATTAGTTTCTTTTATTTAGAATTCTCAGAAATGCACAATTTCCCAAAATATATGATGCCTTATTAAATCCCAATTAAAAAACATGACTCAAACAATTTTTCAAGGGGGTAGTCCATGAGCAACCCTGATACACAATAGTGTGGTTTGTTTGGGGGTACACTATTGTGTCCAGCTGCTTCCTGAGGTGATTGTTTTTTTTTCAACCATTTCCTTTTCCTTTTCCTTTGCTAAAGTTTGTTTCCTTTTACTTAGCTTCATTTTTCTTGGAATCAAAACCAAAGGCTTTCCAAAGGATTAGTTTCAGCCAAGCAAAAAAAAACATGAATGATCATGATACACAATAGTATGGTTTGTTTGAGGGTACACTATTGTGTCCAGCTGCTTCCTGAGGTGATTTTGTTTTTTAACATTTCCTTTACATTTTCCTTTGCTAAAGTTTTTTTTTATTTTCTCAATTAATTAGTTTCTTTTATTTAGAATTCTCAGAAATGCACAATTTCCCAAAATATATGATGCCTTATTAAAACCCAATTAAAAAACATGACTCAAACAATTTTTCAAGGGGGTAGTCCATGAGCAACCCTGATACACAATAGTGTGGTTTGTTTGGGGGTACACTATTGTGTCCAGCTGCTTCCTGAGGTGATTGTTTTTTTTCAACAATTTCCTTTTCCTTTTCCTTTGCTAAAGTTTGTTTCCTTTTACTTAGCTTCATTTTTCTTGGAATCAAAACCAAAGGCTTTCCAAAGGATTAGTTTCAGCCAAGCAAAAAAAACATGAATGATCATGATACACAATAGTATGGTTTGTTTGAGGGTACACTATTGTGTCCAGCTGCTTCCTGAGGTGATTTTGTTTTTTAACATTTCCTTTACATTTTCCTTTGCTAAAGCTTTTTTTTATTTTCTCAATTAATTAGTTT
This sequence comes from Cladocopium goreaui, assembly GCA_947184155.2. Lineage (NCBI taxonomy): Eukaryota > Dinophyceae > Suessiales > Symbiodiniaceae > Cladocopium > Cladocopium goreaui. The sequence goes on from CAMXCT020002699.1 coordinate 25,723, forward strand.
CTTTTATTTAGAATTCTCAGAAATGCACAATTTCACAAAATATATGATGCCTTATTAAAACCCAATTAAAAAACATGACTCAAACAATTTTTCAAGGGGGTAGTCCATGAGCAACCCTGATACACAATAGTGTGGTTTGTTTGGGGGCACACTATTGTGTCCAGCTGCTTCCTGAGGTGATTTTTTTTTTTCAACCATTTCCTTTTCTTTTTCCTTTGCTAAAGTTTGCTTCCTTTTACTTAGCTTCATTTTTCTTGGATTCAAAACCAAAGGCTTTCCAAAGGATCAGTTTTAGCCAAGCAAAAAAAAACATGAATGATCCTGATACACAATAGTATGGTTTGTTTGAGGGTACACTATTGTGTCCAGCTGCTTCCTGAGGTGATTTTGTTTTTTAATCAAGTAAATTGAAATCAAGTAAATTGAAATCAATTGAAAGTAAATTGAAATCAATTGAAAGTAAATTGAAATCAATTGAAAGTAAATTGAAATCAATTGAAAGTAAATTGAAATCAATTCAAAATAAATTGAAATCAATTGAAAGTAAATTGAAATCAATTCAAAATAAATTGAAATCAATTCAAAATAAATTGAAATCAATTCAAAATAAATTGAAATCAATTGAAAGTAAATTGAAATCAATTGAAAGTAAATAATAAATTGAAATCAATTGAAAGTAAATTGAAATCAATTGAAAGTAAATTGAAATCAATTCAAAATAAATTGAAATCAATTGAAAGTAAATTGAAATCAATTGAAAGTAAATTGAAATCAATTCAAAATAAATTGAAATCAATTGAAAGTAAATTGAAATCAATTGAAAGTAAATTGAAATCAATTGAAAGTAAATTGAAATCAATTGAAAGTAAATTGAAATCAATTGAAAGTAAATTGAAATCAATTGAAAGTAAATTGAAATCAATTGAAAGTAAATTGAAATCAATTGAAAGTAAATTGAAATCAATTGAAAGTAAATTGAAATCAAATTCAATTGAAAGTAAATTGAAATCAATTGAAAATAAATTGAAATCAATTGAAAGTAAATTGAAATCAATTGAAAGTAAATTGAAATCAATTGAAAGTAAATTGAAATCAATTGAAAGTAAATTGAAATCAATTGAAAGTAAATTGAAATCAATTCAAAATAAATTGAAATCAATTCAAAATAAATTAAAATCAATTTAAATCTATCAATTTTTTTTGATTTTACACTATTCTGTACCCGGTAATTTGTTTTTTCCACACTATTCTGTTACCCAAATTTGTTTGGGGGGGGGGGCTCCCCACACTAATCAGTAACCAACATTATACATAATTCCCTTGGTAGTGCTCCTGAAAACTGCACGGAGTCTAACGGGTTCTCACCCATCATTTGATGGGCCACTGGCAAACCCTACAATGTAAGGCAAAAACGGCAAGGAAAAATGGGCGACCAAGCTGGCAAAATCAGCGATGCCAGCAGGGCAACGCGATTGGAATGCAAAGTGCCCAACTGCCGTGGCGAAAAGGCTGTCGCCTCGCTTGCCTGCGAAAAACCTTCCTGCCCTTCGGCAGGGAAGGCGCAGGTAAGGGAAGCAGCCGCCCGAAGGCGACAAGAGTTTGCCCGAGAAAGGCAAGCTTAAACAAAAAAGGCTTCACTCACTCGGGCGCTGGCTGGTGCAAGACGTGGGCGTTGGCACGGCTAGGGCGCGGCGAAGCAGGAGACGTCGTCTGCTGGGGCAAGCGCCGGAGCACGGCTCTTGCGTTTTCTCGCTGCAAGGCCACAGACAAGGCTTGAAGCAGCTGCTCAACGCCCTGGGACGCCGTCAGCCCGATGCAAGCTCCATGCAACGCCCCAAGCTTTTTCCAAGTGGCAGAAGCGGTGGGGCCCCACCCACCGGCGGGTGCAGAGACATCTGGGGAGATGAGAGATGAAAAGTTGCACGCCCTTGTGGCGCGAAGCCGATTTCGAAGTGAAAAGGTACAAAACACCTCAGCGTCGGACCGCTTTTGGAAGTTGAGATGTTGAAAAAGTGCACGGCGTTGTGGCGCGAAGCACATTTCGAAGTCAAAAGTGTTAAAAACTGAGGGTCCCGGAGCACTTTTGGAAGTTGAGATGTCGAAAAAGTGCACGCCGTTGTGGCGCGAAGCACATTTGGAAGTCAAAGGTGTTAAAAACTGGCGGTCTCGGAGCACTTTTGGAAGTTGAGATGTCGAAAAAGTGCACGGCGTTGTGGCGCGAAGCACATTTCGAAGTCAAAAGTGTTAAAAATTGAGGGTCTCGGCGACATTTTGGACGTTCAGACGTCGTTTCGTACGGTAGGTGGCGTGGATTGTGCATCCACTGAAAAGTGACTAAAACGTGAGGGTTTTGTAGCATTTTCAAAAACGATGGCAGGCGTGGGAGATTTGACGAGGATCTGCACAGATGCATTTTTCGTGGCAGGCGCAGTACAAGAGGCATCTTCAGCAGAGACAGATGCATGGATGAATCGATAGAGAAACAGAACGAAGAACATGGTGATGGATAGCTGTGGACATGGATCGATGAAGAGATGGACGGAAAAAAACACTAACAGAGAGAAGTAAGTGGATGGATGAATGGCTGGATAGACAGAAAGATAGACAGTTTAATAGATAGGTGAATAAACAAATCGATCGATAGATACATGAATAGACAGGTAGATAGGCAGATGGCTAGAAAGGTAGCTCTGTAGATAGATGGCGAAAGAGAGACACAGAGAGAAAGAGAGAAAGAGAGACAGAAAGGGAGAAACACTCAACCACCTTTCAATCCATCAGTGGGTTCGCTCTGCCATTTTTGCGTCACACCAACTCACCTCTCCTATAGGTTTTGCATTTTTGAAACTTCCGCCACCGCCTTGATCCGCCTTGTGCGGTACTACTGGTAATAATATTATTCAATATTTTTGCCACGAAATTATTTTATTTCCAGAAGATAAACAGAACATAATAATACAAATTCTTATTTATTTATTGGTTGATGATGCTCTTGCGCCTATCGGTCAGGCTCACCGAGTTTTCGGTGCCCTATCGAGCTACAACTGGGTTGGAGCAGCATTTTCAACATGCCGCAAACCCAAAAAAGTATGTAGATATATGTAGACAAGGCAGCCCAGCTGCCAAAATCGCAGCGCCATCATCGAACCCTTCAACTCCACAAATTTGATCAATCTTCCTGGAAGACCGGAACTTGATGCTTCAGAGGCAACTGACATCACATCATTGCTGTACAGTATCTGTATGAGGCATATGCACCTCGATGGTTTCCAAATAGTGATCCAATGTCCGGGAAACTTCACCCAAGCTTCAATGGAGCCCGATTGCCTGCCTTCACGACCCTGGTGCTTCCTCCAACTTGGCACCTGCACAGTTAAATGACATCCCTTCAACCAATGTCTTCAGGGCTCCCCCGGCCTGCTATAGCGAGTTTTGTTGTGCCTATATGATGCTCCTGACCAGGGTCTATCGAATCTAATCCAATCCAACTTTTTCAAGCCTTCAACCCCAAAAATTCAATTCTTGGTTTTTAATAGACTGACTATCTGCCACTTATAGCTTGCTGAAGAGCACCTTTTTCAAACTGTCTGGTTTTTGTGGGCGTGCCCTATCTGCAACACCTGAGGGCAATTGCTAACACCGGCTCTGTCTTGCGCGTAATTTCCTGTCGAGCACAAGGAAATTCTACGTCCATCGGGTAAAGAAACGTTTTCGCTGGTGAAACCCATTTCTGTATATTCCCCAATCCCAAGCGTTTCTCGTGATTCAACTCCCATGAGGAAGATACAACGCGACGAAAGACTTCGAAAGTTCTGGAACTTTCTCCATCCGCCTCCCCCCCGTGCAGCATGCCTTCCAAAAAACTCAGCTCCGTCGCAAGCTGCTCACGCTGGGCCAGGCGTTGTTGAAATGCACTAGTGGCTCCAATCCAAATCCCCGTAGAGACCTGACGCGGGATCGCCGCTGTTCGAATGCTGGGAAAACCACTCAAATCCAATGGTTCCCCGGTTCCCATTCTCTGCCCATTGGATTTGAGTGGAAAAAGCCCATTGGATTTGTATCTTTTCCCTGTTCCCGTTCTGATCCATTTCCCTGTGTAGGAAAGAAGGTTTTGGGGGGTGAACAAAACCCAAGAAACCACAGCCGTGGCCCATGAACATAAAAATTCATGAATTTACAACATCAATTTCGGACCCGCTATGAATGATGAGGCTACTGTATAAACAATAATGTGGTAAAAGCAAGAATAAACCATCCCATCAACCAACTATTTGGAAGTCATTGGAAGTCATTTCACATCAGCCCAAATAAGGGTATACACGATAATGAGCCTGTATTGGGGATGGTTTATTGTTAACTTTACCTGGTTTTACCACATTGATAATTCTGAGGAAACTAGTGGCAATAACTAGTCAACATGGCTCGGCTAGAAAATCACCGATATTCACATGGTCAATCTTAGATACCCTGCCAAAAAAAGGGACAATTCTTAGCTGGTGAGTAGATAATCCCATTGATACCAAAAGACTAAAGGATTCCCATCTGGTTATTTAACATAGCCATGGAAAATCACCATTTTTAATAGGTAAACCATCTATAAATGGGCCATGTTCCATGGCTATGTTAAATAACCAGATGGTAGTTTCCACCCATCCAGCCGATTGACCTAGTTGCAAACTCAGGCTCCATCAGCCATCAACTTCGGGGATTTCCCAGCGGGGCTTCGAAGCCCGGCAGCCTGACGATAGAAGATGCCACTCGTCACCCATACGGCCTTCTCAGCCTGATCGCAACGCTGGAAGATGTGCAAATTTGTTGGGAAGAAACTATCTCCCCTGGAGATGGGGATGAGGTTTTCAAGGATTTTCTTGACAGTGATGGAGTCAACGACATGAAATGCTCGGATATGATAGAAAACAATGAACATCAGCTTTAGATGGACATTCGAATGGGCGGTTTGATGTTTCCACGTCAAACTGCCAAGATACCAAGAGTAGAAGCAAGAGTAGAAGTGATGGTTTGGACTTTCAAATGCCAACTTTGGACCAGCCATACCTTCAAAAAGCACTCTTCAGATCCACAATGAAGACTACGCGCCCCAATCATCATGGATTCATTCCAAATTTCCTGCATTTCCTCATGGTGTAGCGCGTATAGTGACTTTGGCAACTAAAACGCTAACACCCCAATCAAACAACCCAGGAGGTTTAAAGATCTGAATTATTGAATTGAGATGAATTGAGATCCCAGGTGGTATGGTCACATAAGCACATCAATTGTCATGTTCGTATGCCACGCTACCACTGGTTTTGTGGCTAAACCATGCAAAACCCCGTTCTTTGCTGGGCAGTTTCCAACTTACGAAATATCGTGAATAAAACAATAATTGTTTCTTTGTGTCACACAAGTGCGAAACCATTTTTTCACGGTGGAACCCTGATGAAATTCATGGATATGTATCCTTTTTTCTTCTACTCCATATGGGTACTAGGGTGTTTCTCTAAATTGACCCGAAAAAACATTGAAATCTTGACAAAAACATCGCGCGGGCCGCGGGCAGGGTCCGATCAGAAACTCCCAGACGTTGACGAAAAATGATCTTACCAAGCTAAAAAATGTCGCGATTTCCATCGAAGTCATTGACCTTCTGGCCCAAGGATACCTACTTGGTATGGGACTTGGACCATCCATTGGTATCACTTAATTCATTTGATTTATTTACATGCATTCCAGTATCTACATCTATCTGTGAATGTTTATGTTTATGAAGGTAACATATATCTATTATATATTTCATATATTAACTACATACATTAAATGAAACTATAATCATAAATATGCTAATTATATATGTATATATATATGATATGTGTGTACGTGCAGGTGATCTTTTTGTTGTCCAATTTGCCCGGCCTCCTGCAGGGCTCCGCGCAGCTCCAGTAGCCGCGCATCACCGGCCTCCGCGGAAGCCAATTGGCTCTGACGCTCGGCGATGCGCTCCTTGTAGTGCAAGACAAGGCCTGATGCGAAAGTCATGGGGGTAGTTGGATGTTGCTTGTTGTAGTTCTTTGGGTTTTAGATGTGTAACTTTTTTCACTTGTGCCTTTTTTCGCAGCAAGACTTTGGGACTTGTTAAAGTAGCAAATACTTTAGAAACCAATCAGCAAAGATTGGATGTTAACCAGCAAGGAATGAATGCACATGGGATTATCATGGATTCATGGTTTCAAAAAGGCAAAAGAAAGGCTTCGCAAGCAAACAAAACATTGATGGCCCAAAAGTAAAAATACATTTTTCAATGAGCAACCTCAGTCTGAGTGTTCCAAGGTGGAAGTGCATCAGGAGGAGAAATGTCACTGAGGTCAATGGAGTGCAATGCTGAGAATGTCTCAGCCTGAGAAGGAAATAATAAACAAAACATCACATGAACTAGTTAATCTAAAGACTATGTTGAAGTTGTTGCTTACCCCAATGCTCAAGTTAAAACAAACTAATTCAAGCTGAGCAACCTTGGTTTTCAGGCCATCTTGCCTGGTCAGAGCAGCTTGGTAATGCTGCTTAGCCATACTCCATCCTGAGGTGTGAGTAAGAGCATGCTCTAAGTCAAACTCCTTGCGCATAAAGACTGAGTCAAGCTCTGGGCGCATTGTGTTCTGCACCAGAAGCACCTCATGGCTGAGCTCTTCCTCAGATGCCTCAGTCTGGTAGATGGCCTGAGATTGTTTGGCATCACAGCATGGTAATTAAAAGATATTGCTGATCAGTTAAACTTAAGAAAGAACTAATGAAAAGTAAAATTGCAAATAGAAAAAATACCAACACAAAAAAAATGACATTGATTAATTAATTATCCTGAGTTGCTCTGAGAAAACGCTGATATTGCACCACCTCCTGGATGCTGAGGATAGCTGTGCTGAGCAACAAATCCCATTCCATCTCTAAGTCCTCAGTTGCTGAAGCATTCTTGTTTCATTAATTACTAAGCACACAGATTTGATCTTAAACAAATCTATTAATTGATTAACTAATTAATATAATTGATTAATTAGTCAATTCATTAATTAATTGCATTGAAAAAAAAAACATAAAACTGACAGTGGCTTTAACCAAGACACCATGTTGGTATACTGAGAGACTCCTTTACTTCCACTGAGAAAGGACCACTTCTGAGTGTTTATGAACTCCAAATACAGCTGAGATCCACCAGCTGAGGGGTTGAAGTCATTGAAGTGCTGCTTGAGGTGTCTCAGGACATCCCATGGCCTCCCCTGAGAAAGGTCCATCCTGAGCTCCATTGATTGCAGCTTTGTGCCACAATACTGAGATGAGGTCAAGTGTTCTTGACTGAGCTCCCACATCTCCTGGCTGGGTCAAATGAACCAACTAAAAAGGAATATGTTTTTTGAGATAATTCATTAATTAATATGGAAAGCATCAACCTTAGGCCATCATCTTTCTGACATATGCTCAAGTGCCACCAAGTTTCCTCCCTCAGGTTGCTTATCTGAGTGTCCAATTTCTCAACTGAGTTACTGAACAGCTTCAGATCAGAGGATATCTCAAGCAAAGTCTTGAGGATGATGCTGAGGAGGATGATAGCTGAGCATATTCCCTTGGCATTGCAATCAAGAACTTATCAAGAATGTGTCTAAAAATGATAGGAACCCAGCTATTTGCTTGGAGAAAGCTAGTGGAGAAACAAAAATGTTTATTTACTTAAATCTTGCCCAAGATCCAGCTGAGAACTGGTGCAGAGTGGTTCCAACCCACTCAGCCTCTTGCTCAGATCAACTGAGTTGCAGCCTGCAATGCTGGCTGCATGAGATGGAAAAAACATATTTCCTCAATTAATTAATGAGGTTAACAAAAACCCATTCAATAGCCCAAGGTTTAAAACCAAAAAGCTGAGATGCAAGCTCAGATGCTGGCCATGCTGATCCCTGAGCTCATCACCAAGGCCAAGAAAGCAAAGGTCTTGAGCTGATTTGAAATAGCCATGCTGAGCCTTGGCTGACAAGATTAGAATTTAGCAACCTCAAACTGAAACAAGGTAATTAATTAAGTAATTAAATATACCACTTTTATACAGTAATCAATTGACAACCTCTATTTCATAGGAAAAACTTGATACAATAAAAAAAATTGCAACAAAAAACAAAACTTAAATTTTATTGACAATCTCAGGAACACAGTTGACAGGAGCTGAAGGAAGCTGATGCTGCTCTGGGCACTGCTGAGCTTTGGATGCTGCTGTGCACACATGCAAGCTCTGAGGCAAAACATCAGGTTTTTTTATTTGTAATTATTTTCTTAGTTTCTTTCATTTGAAATTCCCAGAAATGTTCAATTTCCCAAACTATATATATAATGCCTTATTAAAACCCAATTTAAATATATCTCTCAAACAATTTTTCAAGGTGGTAGTCCATGAGCAACCCTGATACACAATAGTATGGTTTGTTTGAGGGTACACTATTGTGTCCAGCTACTTCCTGAGGTCATGATTTTTAGATTTTTTCAATCAGTTCCTTTACCTTTTCCTTTGCTAGCTAAAGTTTTTTCCTTTTAATTAATTCCTTTCTTAGTTTCTTTCATTTGAAATCCTCAGAAATGCACAGTTTCCCAAAATATATGATGCCTTATTAAAACCCAATTTAAAAACATCACTCAGACAATTTTTCAAAGGGGTAGTCCATGAGCAACCCTGAGACACAATAGTGTGGTTTGTTTGAGGGTACACTATTGTGTCCAGCTGCTTCCTGAGGTTATGTGTTTTTTTTTTGAACCAGTTCCTTTCCCTTTTCCTTTGTTAAAGGTTGTTTCCCTTTTAATTACTTAGCCTCATCCTTCTTGGAATCAAAACCAAAGGCTTTCCAAAGGATTAGTTTCAGCCAACCAAAAAAAGACATGAATGATCATGATACACAATAGTATGGTTTGTTTGAGGGTACACTATTGTGTCCAGCTGCTTCCTGAGGTGACTTTGTTTTTTACCATTCCCTTTACCTTTTCCTTTGCTAAAGTTTTTTCCTTTTAATTAATTCCTTCTTAATTAGTTTCTTTCATTTGAAATTCCCAGAAATGCTCAATTTCCCAAAATATATGATGCCTTATTAAAACCCAATTAAAAAACATCACTCAGACAATTTTTCAAAGGGGTAGTCCATGAGCAACCCTGATGCACAATAGTTTGGTTTGTTTGAGGGTACACTATTGTGTCCAGCTGCTTCCTGAGGTTATGTGTTTTTTTTTTGAACCAGTTCCTTTCCCTTTTCCTTTGTTAAAGGTTGTTTCCCTTTTAATTACTTAGCCTCATCCTTCTTGGAATCAAAACCAAAGGCTTTCCAAAGGATTAGTTTCAGCCAACCAAAAAAAGACATGAATGATCATGATACACAATAGTATGGTTTGTTTGAGGGTACACTATTGTGTCCAGCTGCTTCCTGAGGTGACTTTGTTTTTTACCATTCCCTTTACCTTTTCCTTTGCTAAAGTTTTTTCCTTTTAATTAATTCCTTCTTAATTAGTTTCTTTCATTTGAAATTCCCAGAAATGCTCAATTTCCCAAAATTTATGATGCCTTATTAAAACCCAATTAAAAAACATCACTCAGACAATTTTTCAAGGGGGTAGTCCATGAGCAACCCTGATACACAATAGTATGGTTTGTTTGGGGGTACACTATTGTGTCCAGCTGCTTCCTGGTGTGTTTTTTTTCAACCATTTCCTTTCCCTTTTCCTTTGCTAAAGTTTTTTCCTTTTAATTACTTAGCTTCATTCTTCTTGGAATCAAAACCAAAGGCTTTCCAAAGGATTAGTTTCAGCTAACCAAACAAACACATGAATGATCATGATACACAATAGTATGGTTTGTTTGAGGGTACACTATTGTGTCCAACTGCTTCCTGAGGTGATTTTGTCTTTAAACATTCCCTGTCTTCCTTTTAATTTCAGTAATTACTTTCTTAGTTTCATTTGAAATTTTCAAAAATTCTCAGTTAGTTAATTATATAATTAATTAATTATAGCAATTGTTGGTTCCTTCTGCTGAGCTCAACCTTAGTCATTGGAAGTTTACCCAATCCCATCACTTTCCCAAACTTGTTTTTGGCCATGCATTTTGCTCATAGTGCTTTGCTGGGGCATACTGAGCCTTGCTCAGGCCAAAGTTGAAAAAACCATTGAAGCTGGCTGAGGTAGAACATGGTGTAGATCATGCTGAGATCCTGTCAGGGACAAAATGCTGAAAGCAAAACATTCAACTGTCTGGCACTAATTAATCTCATTGCATATTGTTCATTTAATAATTACTCAAAAAAAAGTAAGTAACTACACATCATTGTGTTAAACAAATTGACTATGCAGTCAAATGCATCCAACAATTAACATACTTAATTACTGTAGAAGCCCTCCACATCCCTTCAGAGCTGCACACTTTTTTCCTTAGCTTGAAGCTGCATGGATTGCTTGTGATAGCAAATTTTAAAAAAGACACTGAGATTTTACTCAGTGATGCTGGATGCTTTCAGTCAGCTGCCTTGCTCTTATCAGAATGCTCCTCAGCATCTTCTTGCTGCTCACTGCTCTTAGAAGGCTGAGAATCTCCCTGAGTTTCCTGTTGTTTCTCCTCCAAAACTTGAAAAATCTGATCATCAGTGAGTTTAAGCTTTTTTCTGATGGCATCAAATTTAATCGCTAAGTCAACATTTTTCTGATCCTCAGATTGGATGCTGCTGCTTCCTGAGCTATTCTTCTTCTTCTCTTCCTCTTTCTGAGCCATGCAATTGATGAGCTTCTGCTTAGCATCATCAAACTGGATCTTAGTCTCATGCCACTGATTCATGAGGACCTCCATGAGCTCAATGTCTTTTTTGAGCTTCCTCACAGTTGCATACTGAGCATCCTCAGCTTCAGTGATGGTTTGGCTGAGCAAGGTGAAATCCTCATGGTAATCACTGAGAGCCAACCAATTTCCAGTCTTCTCAGCTTTGGCCACCTCCTCCTTCAAGATATCTATCTGCCTCTGAGCATCACCCTTCTGTATCTCATTGATGCAGAAGGTTTCCATGCAAGTGCTGAGGTCTGAGGTTGTAGAAGCAGCAGGAGATGGCCTCTCAGGCCTGACCTCCTGTGCCATGAACTGAGCAACACCATACTCTGCATCCACTGAGTTGGCCCATGGCAAAGGATTCATGCTGAGGATATAGTTGTAGTAGGCCTGAATCACATACTTAGGCCACCCAACTGAGTCCTGACTGCCAACTGCTTTGAATGAAACAACAAAGTAAACTGTAATTGATTGTAATTATCAAGTAATTAACCAAGTATTTTTTTTAAATTAATTGACTAATATGTGTATATAATTGGTGGTTTTAATTGTCACTGAGGTACTTTTTGACTTCCTGAACACTCAAAAAATATTGAAAAAAACATGAAATGATGCTAAGCCAACCCAGGATCATGACATTCTCTGCAGCCAGATTGCCATGGGATCCTGCTGAGCATCACCTTGTGGCCTCCTGGACATTTGATGTTTGGCTCTCTGAGGTACCTGGGGTAGATCACAATGTCTTCATCAGCATGGTCCAACTCCTCTCCCCCAAAGATTTCTGAGAGCTTGATCTCTTCTGGCTCATCAGGAATAAGCTGAGCATGTCTTGGACCACCCTCACAAGTGAATCTGGTGTTGGCTGGGATGGTGTCTAAGACTTTGCTGTAAACTGAGGGGCCTTTTCTGCCCTTCATAGCTTTGCCTTCTTGAATCATACATCCTAAGATGGGGTCTCTGCCGGAGAAGGCTGGGGCATGGATTCTGCCTGTTTCTGAGTGCTGGCCTTTGCCCCAGCTTGTGCTATAGCCTGGGTCTTTGCCATGGCCTTTGCCTTTGCCTGAGTCTTTGCCATAGCCTTTCTCTTTTCCTGAGTCTTTGCCATAGCCTTTCTCTTTTCCTGAGTCTTTGCCATAGCCTTTCTCTTTTCCTGGGTCTTTGCCAAAGCCTTTGCCATAATAGCCTTGGTCTTTGCCTGAGTCTTTGCCTGAGTCTTTGCCCCACCATTTGCCTGAGCCTTTGCCCCTAGGCAAAATCAAGCCAGCTTCATCTTGGCCACCCATGGCTTGCAAGAAGTGCAGCTGAGTTGGCAGAAATCACACTGAGATCAAAGCAGCTGAGGAATCACATAGACATGCACATATAAAAATGCTACACTTTCATTTGTTAATTAATCAATTAGTTAGCTAATTAGCAAATTATTTGATGTCAACATTAATTAGTTAATTACTGATAAAACTGACCAAAAGTCTAAGATTATGGCCAATCCCACACCACCAGAAACACCCTTCAGTCCTCTAGGGCTCTTCAGTCTTGGCCTTCTTGGACTTGGGCTCAGCATCTGATGATGGTGGATCTGATGCTGCTTCATCATTCTGCTCAGAGTCACCAAAGACCTGAGAGTCATCATCCTGCTGAGAGTCACCAAAGACCTGAGAGTCATCATCCTGCTGAGAGTCACCAAAGACCTGAGAGTCATCAGCATGCTGAGAGTCCTCAGTGACCTGCTGGGGCATCCTGCTGAGCACTTTGTCCCTGATCTCAGCAAGCTCCTCCTTGATCACATCAGCCCTGAGGTTCTCAATGTTCTGGCAATGCTGGACCCACTGATGCTGCCTGACCTCCACAAGTGCCAGCATGTTGAGCAGCTCAGCCTTGCACTTGATGAGGTTGAATCCATTTCCCTGAGACTGTCCACTGAGGGAGGCATGCACCTTGTGTTAAACAAATTGGCTAATATGTGTTAAACAAATTGGCTAATTAATTATGCAATCAAATAATTCCAACAATTAACCTGCAGAAGAAGCCTCCACATCCCTTCAGATCTGCACACGTTTTTCCTTCATTCAAGCTGCATGGATTGCTTCTGAAAGCAAATTTAAAAAGGACACTGAGATTTCACTCAGTGATGTTCCATCTGCCTGAGGCAGCTACTTATCCTCATCATTCTGAGATTTTGTTTCTTAGCTGGAGGACTGAGCAAATAGACAGCCCTGTCCCTTGGGATCTGGTACTTCTCTATGAAATCTTCAAGTTTCTGAGTCATGAAAGCATCCTGAGCCTCCTGGGCCTCCCTCTCAGCTTTTTCAGCCTCCTGCTGAGCCTCCTCCTCAGCTAGTACTGCCTCTTTCATTAAAAGCATGTTCTCATGGGTTCCTTGGAAAGCAATGATGCTGTTTGAAATCTCCTGAGACACATCTTCCATCAAGCTGAGATCAGTCTTCAGTCTGGCCACAGTCCTTTCCTGCATTTTCTGAGCTTGTTCCATCAATTCTATGCATTCTTGGAGCTCATCCATGTGAACTAACAGGTCCTCCAGAGGTTGATCATTCATGGAAGCATCTGAGAGAAGCAGAGCCATTGCTGAGCACCTACCCCCAGGATCCATCTGCTGGAGCTGGCTGAAGTAGTATGCTTCACCACTATGACACTCACTGGCCTGAGGTGGATCAGCTGGCCTTGCCTTAGGCATCACTGGTGTGCCTAGAGGCTCAGGAGGACGCTGAGAAGATGAAGGCCTAGAAGCAGAAGGATCTTCCATGAACTGAGCCTTACCATAATCTGCCTTCACTGACTTAGCCCATGGCAATGGATCCATGCTGAGAATCCTGGTGTAGTACCACTGGATCACCCACTGAGGCCATCCATCTGAGCCCTCAATGCAAGCTGCTTTGAATGAAAAAAAAAAGTAGACTGTAATTGATCAATTAATTCATGATGTTACCAAGTAATGAATTGCTCAATTAATTAATTAATTGGCTAATTGATTAATTAATTAATTATATGATTAATGTTGTTTACTTAGTTTTGAACTGTCACTGAGGTACTTGTAATTAGCAGTAATACTTTAGTTCAAAGCACATAAAAATCAGGAACAAAAAACAGGTAAACAAAAATAACATTATTCTAAGTCCACCCAGGAACTCTGCATTTGCCACATCCTGACTGCCAAGGAATTCTGCTGAGAAAAATGTCAGCTCCACAGGAACCACAGGCAACCTTAGGCTCATCCAAGTACCTGGGGTACTTGACCATAACCTCCTTATCCTGATTCTGGAACAGCTCAGAGATGTAAGGTCTCTTAGGATCACATGGTTGCACCAACTGAGCATGCTTTCCATTCTCTGATCTATACACCATTCCAGCAGGAATAGTGCTAAGGAGTTGCTGAGGTACCCAGGGCCCATATCTGCCCTCAGCATCCTTTTTTCCTGAGCCTTGGGCAGCTGTCTTCTGCTGCCAAGGGTGATTCTGCTGACTAGCAGCAGTGTTTGAACTCATGGCTTGCAAGAAGTGCAGCTGAGTTGGTGGAAATCGCACTGAGATCAAAGCAGCTGAGGAATCACATAGACATGCATAATTCAACACCATGCAAGCAAAATATCTAGTTGACTAATTCATTTATTACAATTATATATAATGAATCAATAAATGTATAGTTATTGAATATGATGCATGTGCAAGTAATTATAAGAAACTTACACATGCATAAGCATGCATTACTGATCAAGATTGCCACAAGTCTGAGGCCATGGTCAAGCTGAGCACCAATCCTACCCCACCAGAGACACCCTTCAGTCCTCTGGAGCTAAGTGATCTCATGGTGCTGAGTGATTCCAGCATGCTCTTCAGCAGCACCATTGCTGAGAAAATCAACACAGTTGGATCTGAGCCTTCACAAGCTTTGGTATATAACATCAAAACTAAGTAAAGATTTTCCAAAGGATGAGTTTCAGCCAACCAAAAAAAAACATGAATGATCATGATACAAAATAGTATGGTTTGTTTGAGGGTACACTATTGTGTCCAGCTGCTTCCTCAGGTTATATTTTTTTCCAGCATTTCCTTTCCCTTTTCCTTTACTAAAGTTTGTTTCCTTTTACTTAGCTTCATTCTTCTTGGAATCAAAACCAAAGGCTTTCCAAAGGATTAGTTTCAGCCAACCAAAAAAAACATGAATGATCATGATACACAATAGTATGGTTTGTTTGAGGGTACACTATTGTGTCCAGCTGCTTCCTGAGGTGATTTTGTTTTTTTAACATTCCCTTTACATTTTCCTTTGCTAAAGTTTATGTCTTTTATTTTCTCAATTAGTTTCTTTTATTTAGAATTCTCAGAAATGCCTAATTTCCCAAAATATATGATGCCTTATTAAAATCCAATTAAAAAACATGACTCAAACAATTTTTCAAGAGGGTAGTCCATGAGCAACCCTGATACACAATAGTATGGTTTGTTTGAGGGTACACTATTGTGTCCAGCTGCTTCCTGAGGTTATATTTTTTTTCAAGCATTTCCTTTCCCTTTTCCTTTACTAAAGTTTGTTTCCTTTTACTTAGCTTCATTCTTCTTGGAATCAAAACCAAAGGCTTTCCAAAGGATTAGTTTCAGCCAAGCAAAAAAAAACATGAATGATCCTGATACACAATAGTATGGTTTGTTTGAGGGTACACTATTGTGTCCAGCTTCTTCCTGAGGTGAAAAAACAATCATCCATCCAAGTAATTATTTTAAAGAATATCAAATCTAAATTGATTCACATCTGCTAAATTCAATCTTAGTCCATGCTGCTAAGTTCAATCTCAGTAATTAATTAATTATCTTAGTGCTTGCAACTCTACCCAACCCCATCACTTTCCCAGCCATCTTTTGCCAGTGTGTCCTGCTGATAGTCACATGCTGAGACATTCAAAAATCATTAAGCCTTGCTTAGCTCAATGTAAAAGAAAATCACTCAAGCTTGCTGAAGACCTTAATGCGGAGTGAGGTAGGCAGAATGCTGAGGTCCTGTCAGGGACAAGAAACTGATAGCAAAACTGAAAGACCCATTATTTGACACTAAACTCAGTGATGTTAATGTCCAACATTACCCATTACTTATGCTAAAGTAATCAATTAATTAACTAAATAATTGATTAATTATTGATTCATTAATTAGTTAATTAAGTAATTAACTAATTAAAATATTAATTAATCAATTAATTATTCTAAACTGCAACAACAACCAGCAGCAGTGGCAAAACCACCCACATCACTTCAGAGCTGCACTCATTTTTTTCTGCCAGCTAAGAAATTCTTCACAATGCCTCTGGTATAATTACTCAGGAAGTGACTAAGGCTTCTAATTAACTATATATCTGCTCAGCAGTCATGCACCTGAGTTAATTATACATCCACAACTTCCTTCACTGAGTCCTGAGGCTTGTGATCAATCTGAGGAGACTTTTGCATCAGCTGCCTGAGATCTAGTTCACTCATTTGATGAGTTTCCATGAACTTTCTCAGAGCTTCCTTATTCACAAGATCCTGAGACAGCTTCTGCTCCCAGTAGGACTGAGATCTTTTCACTGAGAGTTGAAGCTCAGCATGCAAAGCCCTGAGCTCACCTTGCTCCTCTTCCATGTTCTTAGCATCTTTCCTGAGCCTAAGCATTGTGAGCTCCTGAGATTCAAGTGCCTGCTCAAGTAGAAGAATCTTGGACTTCATGTCCTCAATCAGGTCAGGTACATTGTCCAAGTCACTGAGCTTCTGATCTGATTCTGAGTTGTCCAGGAGCTTGTCAATCTCATTGATGTTCAGCTTTTGGAGCTCAGACTTGACATAGCCCTGAGCATCATTGGCAGTCCTGATAGGCTGAGGCTTCCAAACTGAGCTTCTCTGCATATTTGATAAAGCAGCATCTAGCACATCGAAGGGCTGATGAGGTCTGCCTGAGCCCTTCCCTGTTGATGAAGAAGCAGTTGCTGCTGAGAATCCAGCTGGTGGATCAGGCTCAGGAGGCTTGAACTGAGCTTGTCTGAACTGAGGAGCTACAAATGCACCCCAAGGCAATGGGTCCATTCTGAGCACCTCAGTGTAATATCTTTGAACCACTTCCTGAGACCAGCCATTGTGTTCCTGCAGGGTTGCAAATGGTGTCCATGAAAAAAATGACAACTATATCAGTTAATTAATGCTCATTGTCCTATGCTAAAACACACAAACACACACCACCAAAAAAAACATCATCCATTTGTTCAACCCAGGCACAGAGCATTCTCTACATCCTGATTGCCAGGGAATTCTGCTGAGGAAGACTTGATGGCCATTGCCACAGTCAACCTTAGGCTCCCTAAGGTATCTAGGATACTCCACAATGTTTTCTGAGTCCATGTTGTTGAAGAGTGCTAAGCATGAGGGTTCCTGAGGTGGATCATTGGGCTGAAGCTGGTAGCGCCCTTGGCCACCCTTCTGAGTCCACAAAACCTTGTCAGGCACCTCAGCAGGCTTCTCTTCAAACATAGGATGAGGTTTGCCTGAGCCTCTCCCATGATAGTCAAAGAAAGACATAGCTGAGATGATATGGAGCAAAGGTTGATTAGTCCTGGCCCTTAGATTTGAGCCTTAAAAAGCTGAGGAATCACATAGACATGCACAAATATGAACATGCTACAACTTCATTGGTTAATTAATTAGCTAATTACTCAATTATAAGAAACTTAAACATGCATAAGCATGCTAATTAATTAATTGATTAATTAATTAATTAATCAAAATTGCCAAAAGTCTAAGATTATGTCCAAGCTGAGCACTAATCCCACACCACCAGAAACACCCTTCAGTCCTCTAGGGCTCTTCAGTCTTGGCCTTCTTGGACTTGGGCTCAGCATCTGAGGATGGATCTGATGCTGAATCATCACTGCTCATAGGCTGAGAGTCTAAGACCTGAGAATCATCAACCAGCTCCTGGGACCCAAAGGGTGTATCTGATGGTGCTTCATCATCACTCCCCATAGGCTGAGAGTCTAAGACCTGAGAGTCCTTAGCCACCTCCATCACCTCATGGTCAGGCTGTGCATTCAACTCCTTTTCCATATCCTGAAACTTGCTGAGGGTAGCATCAAATGTATCAGACTTAGCAGGTTGGGCAGGCTGGGCAGGCTGAGGAAGAGGGATACACTCTGATGGCCAACCATCCTGAGCATCCTGAAGAGCTGTCTTGAGAATCCTAATCCATTGCCCCTGAGTGATCTTTGGGTAACCCTTGAAGTCTTTGAAGATCTGACTGAGTTCATTCCTGAAACTGAGCATCACCCAATCAGGCACAGCATCAGGATCCTCAAGCTGAACCAACTGCTGAGTGTAGTACTTCTGCAGCATGTCCACAAACTGTTCCTGAGAGCACCTGAGCTTCACCTTGATGTCAGCCATCTCAGCTGTCAGAGCCACCACCTTCATGGAGTTGCTTAAAGAACCACCCAAAAATAAAACTCATTAACTAATTCATTAATGGATTTCCCATTGGGAAACAAAAAAACAAATCCAAGCCTTAGGACTCAAAGAGAATTTCTCCAGAGTCAGGATATTCCTGAGGTTGGAAAACCATTCCACAAGATGATAATTGTAGTCCTTCCTGAGCTTGTCCATCTCAGTGTTGAATTGCTCCATGGCTGAGCTGATGGGATGCAAAGAAGCTGGCTAGAATGGGCTTGAGCCTTCACAAGCAAAGAAATAAATCCCCCCATGTGAGATGAAAATGGATTGAAATCAAATGAAAAGCAATTCCTTTGTTAATTAATAAATTAAGTTGAAATCAATTCAAAGTAAAGTGAAAATCAATTGAAAAACAATTTAATTAAACAAATTGAAAATCAATCGAAATTAATTTGAAATCATTTGAAATCAATTGAACATCAGTTGAAAATGAATTGAAATCAATTGCAATCAAAACCAAAGGCTTTCCAAAGGATGAGTTTCAGCCAAGCAAAAAAAAATATGAATGATCATGATACACAATAGTATGGTTTGTTTGAGGGTACACTATTGTGTCCAGCTGCTTCCTGAGGTTATGTTTTTTTTTCAAGCATTTCCTTTCCCTTTTCATTTACTAAAGTTTGTTTCCTTTTACTTAGCTTCATCCTTCTTGGAATCAAAACCAAAGGCTTTCCAAAGGATCAGTTTTAGCCAAGCAAAAAAAAACATGAATGATCCTGATACACAATAGTATGGTTTGTTTGAGGGTACACTATTGTGTCCAGCTGCTTCCTGAGGTGATGTTGTTTTTTAACATTCCCTTTGCATTTTCCTTTGCTAAAGCTTTTTTTTATTTTCTCAATTAGTTTCTTTTATTTAGAATTCTCAGAAATGCACAATTTCCCAAAATATATGATGCCTTATTAAAACCCAATTAAAAAACATGACTCAAACAATTTTTCAAGGGGGTAGTCCATGAGCAACCCTGATACACAATAGTGTGGTTTGTTTGGGGGTACACTATTGTGTCCAGCTGCTTCCTGAGGTGATTGTTTTTTTTCAACAATTTCCTTTTCCTTTTCCTTTGCTAAAGTTTGTTTCCTTTTACTTAGCTTCATTTTTCTTGGAATCAAAACCAAAGGCTTTCCAAAGGATTAGTTTCAGCCAAGCAAAAAAAACATGAATGATCATGATACACAATAGTATGGTTTGTTTGAGGGTACACTATTGTGTCCAGCTGCTTCCTGAGGTGATTTTGTTTTTTAACATTTCCTTTACATTTTCCTTTGCTAAAGCTTTTTTTATTTTCTCAATTAATTAGTTTCTTTTATTTAGAATTCTCAGAAATGCACAATTTCCCAAAATATATGATGCCTTATTAAAACCCAATTAAAAAACATGACTCAAACAATTTTTCAAGGGGGTAGTCCATGAGCAACCCTGATACACAATAGTGTGGTTTGTTTGGGGGTACACTATTGTGTCCAGCTGCTTCCTGAGGTGATTGTTTTTTTTTCAACAATTTCCTTTTCCTTTTCCTTTGCTAAAGTTTGTTTCCTTTTACTTAGCTTCATTTTTCTTGGAATCAAAACCAAAGGCTTTCCAAAGGATTAGTTTCAGCCAAGCAAAAAAAAACATGAATGATCATGATACACAATAGTATGGTTTGTTTGAGGGTACACTATTGTGTCCAGCTGCTTCCTGAGGTGATTTTGTTTTTTAACATTTCCTTTACATTTTCCTTTGCTAAAGCTTTTTTTTATTTTCTCAATTAATTAGTTTCTTTTATTTAGAATTCTCAGAAATGCACAATTTCCCAAAATATATGATGCCTTATTAAAACCCAATTAAAAAACATGACTCAAACAATTTTTCAAGGGGGTAGTCCATGAGCAACCCTGATACACAATAGTGTGGTTTGTTTGGGGGTACACTATTGTGTCCAGCTGCTTCCTGAGGTGATTGTTTTTTTTCAACCATTTCCTTTTCCTTTTCCTTTGCTAAAGTTTGTTTCCTTTTACTTAGCTTCATTTTTCTTGGAATCAAAACCAAAGGCTTTCCAAAGGATTAGTTTCAGCCAAGCAAAAAAAACATGAATGATCATGATACACAATAGTATGGTTTGTTTGAGGGTACACTATTGTGTCCAGCTGCTTCCTGAGGTGATTTTGTTTTTTAACATTTCCTTTACATTTTCCTTTGCTAAAGCTTTTTTTTATTTTCTCAATTAATTAGTTTCTTTTATTTAGAATTCTCAGAAATGCACAATTTCCCAAAATATATGATGCCTTATTAAAACCCAATTAAAAAACATGACTCAAACAATTTTTCAAGGGGGTAGTCCATGAGCAACCCTGATACACAATAGTGTGGTTTGTTTGGGGGCACACTATTGTGTCCAGCTGCTTCCTGAGGTGATTTTTTTTTTCAACCATTTCCTTTTCTTTTTCCTTTGCTAAAGTTTGTTTCCTTTTACTTAGCTTCATTTTTCTTGGATTCAAAACCAAAGGCTTTCCAAAGGATCAGTTTTAGCCAAGCAAAAAAAAACATGAATGATCCTGATACACAATAGTATGGTTTGTTTGAGGGTACACTATTGTGTCCAGCTGCTTCCTGAGGTGATTTTGTTTTTTAACATTGAAATCAATTGCAAGTAAATTGAAATCAATTGCAAGTAAATTGAAATCAAGTGAAAGTAAATTGAAATCAATTGAAAGTAAATTGAAATCAATTCAAAATAAATTGAAATCAATTGAAAGTAAATTGAAATCAATTCAAAATAAATTGAAATCAATTGAAAGTAATTAATTAAATTGAAATCAATTCAAAATAAATTGAAATCAATTGAAAGTAAATTGAAATCAATTGAAAGTAAATTGAAATCAATTCAAAATAAATTGAAATCAATTGAAAGTAAATTGAAATCAATTCAAAATAAATTGAAATCAATTGAAAGTAAATTGAAATCAATTGAAAGTAAATTGAAATCAATTCAAAATAAATTGAAATCAATTGAAAGTAAATTGAAATCAATTGAAAGTAAATTGAAATCAATTGAAATAAATTGAAATCAATTGAAAGTAAATTGAAATCAATTGAAAGTAAATTGAAATCAATTGAAAGTAAATTGAAATCAATTGAAAGTAAATTGAAATCAATTGAAAGTAAATTGAAATCAATTGAAAATAAATTGAAATCAATTGAAAGTAAATTGAAATCAATTGAAAGTAAATTGAAATCAATTGAAAGTAAATTGAAATCAATTGAAAGAAAATTGAAATCAATTGAAAGTAAATTGAAATCAATTGAAAGTAAATTGAAATCAATTGAAAGTAAATTGAAATCAATTGAAAGTAAATTGAAATCAATTGAAAGTAAATTGAAATCAATTCAAAATAAATTGAAATCAATTCAAAATAAATTAAAATCAATTTAAATCTATCAATTTTTTTGATTTTACACTATTCTGTACCCGGTAATTTGTTTTTTCCACACTATTCTGTTACCCAAATTTGTTTGGGGGGGGGGCTCCCCACACTAATCAGTAACCAACATTATACATAATTCCCTTGGTAGTGCTCCTGAAAACTGCACGGAGTCTAACGGGTTCTCACCCATCATTTGATGGGCCACTGGCAAACCCTACAATGTAAGGCAAAAACGGCAAGGAAAAATGGGCGACCAAGCTGGCAAAATCAGCGATGCCAGCAGGGCAACGCGATTGGAATGCAAAGTGCCCAACTGCCGTGGCGAAAAGGCTGTCGCCTCGCTTGCCTGCGAAAAACCTTCCTGCCCTTCGGCAGGGAAGGCGCAGGTAAGGGAAGCAGCCGCCCGAAGGCGACAAGAGTTTGCCCGAGAAAGGCAAGCTTAAACAAAAAAGGCTTCACTCACTCGGGCGCTGGCTGGTGCAAGACGTGGGCGTTGGCACGGCTAGGGCGCGGCGAAGCAGGAGACGTCGTCTGCTGGGGCAAGCGCCGGAGCACGGCTCTTGCGTTTTCTCGCTGCAAGGCCACAGACAAGGCTTGAAGCAGCTGCTCAACGCCCTGGGACGCCGTCAGCCCGATGCAAGCTCCATGCAACGCCCCAAGCTTTTTCCAAGTGGCAGAAGCGGTGGGGCC
>CAMXCT020002699.1:48223-71569 GCA_947184155.2 Cladocopium goreaui
TTCTGGTGATGACAGTGTCACCTACTTTGAAGCTCTCAGTTTGGAGCCAAGTGCCTGAGTCTGAGATGTTGCTCAGTCTGGCCCATTGCCCTGGCACAACTAAGAGGCCTTTGCCCACTGAGCCAATAATCTCCTTATCCTCAGAAGCATAGACATTGTGCAGGAGCTGTCTTGCCTCATAGGTGATCCTGTATCTATCCTCCCCTGAGATTCCAATGAGAGTGGTGGATCCTGGCTGAGGCAAAGCTGGCTTGGCTGCTGGTGCTGAGGGCTGACTTGAGCTCGCTGCACCTTGCTGAGGGCTGGCTGGTACAATTTGCTCAGCATCTTCTGGAGATTGGCTTGGTGGAGCTGAGTCAAAGCTGGCCTTCTTCACCAGAGAATCCTTCTGAGGTTGGCTGGCTGGAGAACTTGTGTCTGCTGATGCAAAGCTGAGCTGCCTCACTACTGACCCCTTGGGAGATGACTGAGATGACTCAAAGGTCAGCTGTTTTTTGGCCTTATGCTTAGGTGTTGCTGGTGCCAATTGCTCAACAAGCATGTCAGGCCCACCAGCTGAGTGCATGACCTCCTTGATGGCTTGCCTCACTGAAGAAAATTCTTTGACATCCTCAGATTTATGAAGCTCCTCCTGGGCAAAGACAGCTCTCCTCCCTGTAGCTTTGGCCCACAAGGGCGCCTGGTCTGAGAAGCCAATGACCAGTTCAGGCCTTGCTGAGATGAACTGCACTGGGCTGCTGACCCTTTTGCTCTCAGCTAAGACCTGCTGAGATGCAAGTGTGCTCAGCCACAGGCTGTGGTCAAACTCCTGCCATGTCAGCTTAGTTCTGGTCTCAGCTTCAGTGGCTGAAATGTTGGTCACCAGCTCAGTGGCCATATACTTAGCATCAAGCCATGAAACAAGTCTGAAAGCAGTTACTTTCCTATATGCATTATTTTCAAGCAACTTAGTCTTCCTCTCCTCTCTCTCTGTGCTATCTTTGATCAACTCAGCTTTTTGCAAGGCAGTGATGTCCTTGTTTGCTGCTTTGTTTCTGAGCTCATTTGCTGTGAGCTGCAGTCTGGCCAGGTACTCAGCCATCAGATCCTGCTTAGAGATAGTGTTGCCACAAGCTCTTTCAAGACTGAGCCATTGCTTTATACTTGAGGTGATATCTGGGAAAGCAACTTTTCTTCCACCTCCCTGAGCCCTCTTTCTCTTAGATTTCTCTTGTTTTCTGAGGTTCTTGAGCTTGCTCTGAGACACAAGTTGCTTGTATGACTCATGGTTTGCCAGCATGTGGCTGAGTTGCTTTTTGGTGATGCCATACTTGCTGCTCTGAGCCTTCCAAAAATCCTCAAGCTTAGTGAACCTGGGCTTGTCTGCAAGCATCTCCTCACAGTACTTCACCTTTGTCTCAGCTGAGATTTCTGCTCTCTTGGTGGCTGAGCCTGGCTTCTTCCTGTTGGTACCTGATGAGCTGGCTTGTGGAGACTGCTGAGGTTCCCTCCTTACAAGCCTGGCTGTTTTCTTAGCTATCTCTATGAGTTCTTCATCTCTCTCAGCTTTTTGAGCCTTCAGCTCAGCATTTTCTCTCAGCAATTCATTCCTTTCCCTCATGGCATCCTGCTGATATCTGCTGAGCCTTTGCCTTTTCTGAGGTACCAGTTCTTCTGACACTGGCTTCTCAGCACCTCTCTTCTGGCTTCCTGAGCCAAAAAACTTGCCAAGACCAGACTGCACCCTCCCTGAGCTGGGTGGTGAAGACTCAGGGCTGCCAGTAGAGCCCTTCTGAGGTGTAGATTCAGCTCCTCCACCTCTAGCTCTGAGCTGCTTCTTCACCTTAGTTGAATACAATGTTGAGGCAAATCCCCAAGACATGTATTAAAACCTAATTTCAAAACAGCTGAGAACTCAGATTTTTCTAAGTGTTTTTGACTGAGTTCCCACATCTCCTGGCTTGGCCAAATGAAGAATCAAAAAAATCTTAGGTAATTAATTAATTAATATGGAAAGCATCAACCTTAGGCCATCATATCTATGACACATGCTCAAGTGCCATCAAGTTTCTTCTCTGAGGGTGCCCAGCTGAGTGTTCACTTTGGAGACTGAGCCACTGAAGACATTCTTGAGCTGAGCTGATTTGGAAAGGAAGATCTTGATGATGTAGCCCAACAAGATCATGGCTGAGAACCAGCCCTTGGCATTGCAATCAACAATGAATTCATTAAGTAATTAATTTTATAATTATATAAGTGTACAATTGTACAGTTATATGCTTAGAGGAAGCTAGTGGAGAAACAAAAGTGTTTACTTACTTAAATCTTGCCTAAGATCCAGCTGAGCACTGTTGAAGAATTGTTCCAGAGCATTGAGCCTCTTGCTCAGATCCACTGAGTTGCAGCCTGCAATGCAGGCTGCATGAGATGGAAAAAACATATTTCCTCAATTAATTAACTAGGTAAACAAAACACCATTCAATAGCCCAAGGTTTAAAACCAAAAAGCTGAGATGCAAGCTCAGATGCTGGCCATGCTGATCCCTGAGCTCATCACCAAGGCCAAGAAAGCAAAGGTTTTGAGCTGAGATGAAATAGCCATGCTGAGCCTTGGCTGACAAGATTTGAATTAATCAACTAAGCAACTGAGAACTGAAACAATGTAATTAACTGAGTAATTAAATATTCCACTTTTATATAGTAATTAATTAATTGACAACTTCTATTTCATAGGAAAAACTTGAGACAATAAAAAGCAAAATTAGATACAAAAACCAAAACTTGATTTCATTCACAATCTCAGGAACTTCCAGTTGAAATAAGCTGATAGAGGAATAGTCGCTGCTGAGCTCTGGATGCTGGTGTGCACACATGCAAGCTCAGAACCAAAACATCAAACTTTGCTGAAAGTGCTTTGCTGAGAAATAATTATTCAATTTCCCAAATGTATATAATTATATAATTATATAAAATTATATAATATCTTGCAAAAAAAACAAAAACATCAAAACAACTTTTCAAGAGGTAGTCCATGAGCAACCCTGATACACAATAGTATGGTTTGTTTGGTGGTACACTATTGTGTCCAGCTGCTTCCTGAGGTTATTTTGTTCAACCATGTCCTTTACCTTATCCTTTAACTACTAAACTTTTTCTTTTACTTTTCTATTTTTCTTATAATTCTCAGAAATTACCAGTTTCCCAAAATATATGATGCCTTATTAAAACCCAATTAAAAAACATCACTCAAACAATTTTTCAAGGTGGTAGTCCATGAGCAACCCTGATACACAATAGTGTGGTTTGTTTGAGGGTACACTATTGTGTCCAGCTGCTTCCTGAGGTTATGTTTTTTTTCAACCATTTCCTTTTCCTTTTCCTTTGCTAAAGTTTGTTTCTTTTATTTTCTCAATTAATTAGTTTCTTTTATTTAGAATTCTCAGAAATGCTGAATTTCCCAAAATATATGATGCCTTATTAAAACCCAATTAAAAAACATCACTCAAACAATTTTTCAAGGTGGTAGTCCATGAGCAACCCTGATACACAATAGTGTGGTTTGTTTGAGGGTACACTATTGTGTCCAGCTGCTTCCTGAGGTTATGTTTTTTTTCAACCATTTCCTTTTCCTTTTCCTTTGCTAAAGTTTGTTTCTTTTATTTTCTCAATTAATTAGTTTCTTTTATTTAGAATTATCAGAAATGCTGAATTTCCCAAAATATATGATGCCTTATTAAAACCCAATTAAAAAACATCACTCAAACAATTTTTCAAGGTGGTAGTCCATGAGCAACCCTGATACACAATAGTGTGGTTTGTTTGAGGGTACACTATTGTGTCCAGCTGCTTCCTGAGGTTATGTTTTTTTTCAACCATTTCCTTTTCCTTTTCCTTTGCTAAAGTTTGTTTCTTTTATTTTCTCAATTAATTAGTTTCTTTTATTTAAAATTCTCAGAAATGCTGAATTTCCCAAAATATATGATGCCTTATTAAAACCCAATTAAAAAACATCACTCAAACAATTTTTCAAGGGGGTAGTCCATGAGCAACCCTGATACACAATAGTATGGTTTGTTTGAGGGTACACTATTGTGTCCAGCTGCTTCCTGAGGTGATTGTTTTTTTTCTTTTACTTGAAAGTAAATTGAAATCAATTGCAAGTAAATTGAAATCAATTGAAAGTAACTTGAAATGAATATGATCATGATACACAATAGTATGGTTTGTTTGAGGGTACACTATTGTGTCCAGCTGCTTCCTGAGTTGATTTTTTGCTGCATTCCCTGCACCTTTTCCTTTGCTAAGATTTTTTTTTTGCTGTTTGAGTTTGAGTTTCTTTCATGTAAAATGCTCAGAAATGCTTAATTTCTTAAAACATATGGTGCCTTATTTAATCCCAATTAAGAAACAGCATCCAACTCAGTGATTGCAGCCAGCTTCAATCTCCTTTTTCATCCAATGCCTCTAAGATCTGATGCTGTTGAGGAGCTGAGACATGATGAGAATTCAAAAACTGATGATTGCTTAGTCTGTGCCAAGCTTTTAAAAAGTAGAAGCCAACTAAGCTCCATCAGAATTGCCCTGAGTGTTCCTCTGGCTGCTGCCAGCTGATGGCTGCCCAAGAACTTCCTTCTTATCCTCAGGTCCTCCCAGGGTGAAGACAGCTAAGAACAAGATAACCTAATTAATTATTTGGGTTGCAGAAGCAGCAATGAAGAATCCCACCACATCAGCTGCATTTTTGTACTTGCAAGCTGCTTCTCAGACTTAGCTGATGCCACAAATTTAGCTGAGGTGATGCTTCAAAAAAACAACTGAGGCTTTTGCTCAGGCTGCAAACTCACTAATTAATTAGTATGTTTCCAAATCAGGCTCAGTTGTGCCTTCAGTTGTTGCATTACTCCTCTGATGAAGCTGCCAAGGAGCATTCTGATGATCATTGGCAGCCTCAGGCTCCTGTCTCTTCTGAGTTGCATCACTCCCCTGAGCAGCCTGAGCAACCTGCCAAGGAGCAGTCTTAAAAGAAGGTTTGGGTGGAGGCTCCTGGCTCTTCTGAGTTGCATCACTCCCCTGAGCAGCCTGAGCAACCTGCCAAGGAGCAGTCTTAGAAGAAGGTTTGGGTGGAGGCTCCTGGCTCTTCTGAGTTGCATCACTCCCCTGAGCAGCCTGAGCAACCTGCCAAGGAGCAGTCTTCTTAGAAGGTTTGGGTGGGGGCATCTGATGATCATTGGCAGCCTCAGGCCCCTGGGCAGCCTGAGAAGGCATGGGGGCAAACACATAAGCCAAAGAAGAAGGAGGAGCCTTGAAGACAGGAGCCTTAGACTGAGACTGCTTCATGTTCTGAAAGCTTTTCTTCTCCTCCATCTCAGTCAAAGCAGTGCTGATCTTCTCCTTGGCCTGAGTGAGTTCCAACTGCATCTGAGCTAAGAGGAGTTGCTCATCTTGCATCTTCTTAGCATCCTCCAAGATCTTGAAAAGAGTAAACTCCTGAGCATCCATGCCATACTTCAGAGCCTCAAGCTTCTGGGTGATCTCATTGTGGATGTTCTCAAGGGAGCCTATTTCACTGAGATCTTCAGCCCCTTGCACCAGCTTGATGAGCTGAGTGATAGTATGCTCAGGGTCAATCACAGCATATTGGGATTTGTAGTACCCCTCAGATTTGCTGGCCTGAGCTTTTGGCCTAGCCTTGGCTGAAGGAGCTGACTTGAACAACTGATACAACTGAGAAGGCCCAGCAAATTTAGGAGGCTCAGCAGGCTCCAGTTTGTGCAGGAACTGAGCAGTCCAGAAAGGCTCTGTGACAAACACCTGCCAGGGGAGTGGGCAAAGGCTGAGAATCATCTGGTAATACTGAGCAATGGTCTCCTTAGACCACCCATTGATATCCTGCAGGGTTGTAAGGGATGTGAAAAACCTATCAAACATACATTACAGTTTAGTGATTAATTAATTAATTATATGATTAGTTAATTGACTAGTAATCAAATCATGCCCCCATGCTCAGAAACACAAAGAACACATGCATTCACACATGTTCAAACCCATATCCTTGCAGAAGGTGCAGCCATTCTGAAATGGGATCCTGCTGAGCATCACCTTAGACCTGCACTTAGGACACTGAACATAAGGCTCTTCATGATACCTTGGGTAATGTATGATCTCCTTAGGATCTGAGCCAGGACCAAATAGATCCTCCACTGAGGGAAAATTTGATGAAGGCCTCAGTCTGATCACAATGTGAGGGCCTGCCATAGCCCAGCTTAAGCCATGTGGGACTGAGTGAGGTTTGTCCATGGCTGAGTTGCAGCTGAGTTGGGATTCAAATATGCTCACTATGGGCTTGAGTTCATTAAGCAGCTGAGCTATCACACAATCATGCATTCCTGAACAAAGCTGAGCACAAGTCCAAGACCATGAGCAAGCTTGGAACCAACCCCACACCACCAGAACCAACCCTGAGTCCTCTCTCAGCTTTGCCACCCTTCTGAGATGCATCCCTAGGGTTGAGCTTCAGGGCATCCACAATTTCTTTTTCTGAGAGACCATAATCTTCAATTGCCTGAAGAAAGAGTTGTTTGTGCTCCTGAGAAAACAACTTTGGTGCCATGGCTGAGGAAGTGAACTGGCTAGCCTGAGAGCTTCTTAAACTTGGGATTGAGCCCTCACAAGCTGAGAAATGGACCCTTGCTGAGGTGAACACAAGAAAAACCAATTGAAAATAATTAATTAACTTGAAGTCAACTGAAAATCCTTTGAAATCAATTGGAAGTAAATTGATTTAAATTGAACATCAATTGGAATCAATTGGAAATCAGTTGAAAGTAATTGATTAATTAAGTTAAAATCAATTGAAAATGCATTGAAATTCAACTTACTTCAATTGAAAATTCATTGAAATTAAATAGATATCAACTGAACATAATTGATTAATTAATTAATTAATTAATTACTTAATTACTTACTTACTTATGTTTGTTTTGGTGGTCCACTATTGTGTTCAGCTACTTATTGAGGTGAATTGTCTTTAATTACAAACATTCCCTTTACCTTTTTCCTGTGCTAAAGTTTTTTCTTAGAATTATGTGTCAACCCAGACCATGTCACAGTTCCTTATCACTTTTTTTGCTTACACTGAATGTCAAAGCTTTATTTGCTGAGATTTGCGCAGTTTGGCTCAGAACATAGTATATAGCAAATAATGTTTTTCTAAGAGTTTGCTGAGATCTAAACTAAGAATAATGCTCATGAGCCAGGTTGAAAATGAATCTCAGCTGAGAGGAAGAGACAGGTAGCCTTGCTTAGAAGGCACCTGAGGAAATTGAAAATTAATTACTGCTGAGATTTTTGTTTCTCAGCACTTGCAGATCCAAAGAACCACTCAAGTTCTTTCTCATGAGCATCTACCTGAGCTGCAGGCTACATCAAATTTTAACAATGTCTTCAGTTGAAAAAATAATCATGTTCCAAAAACATTGATGGCCCAAAAGTAAAAATACATTTTTCAATGAGCAACCTCAGTCTGAGTGTTCCAAGGTGGAAGTGCATCAGGAGGAGAAATGTCACTGAGGTCAATGGAGTCCAATGCTGAGAATGTCTCAGCCTGAGAAGGAAATAATAAACAAAACATCACATGAACTAGTTAATCTAAAGACTATGTTGAAGTTGTTGCTTACCCCAATGCTCAAGTTAAAACAAACTAATTCAAGCTGAGCAACCTTGGTTTTCAGGCCATCTTGCCTGGTCAGAGCAGCTTGGTAATGCTGCTTAGCCATACTCCATCCTGAGGTGTGAGTAAGAGCATGCTCTAAGTCAAACTCCTTGCGCATAAAGACTGAGTCAAGCTCTGGGCGCATTGTGTTCTGCACCAGAAGCACCTCATGGCTGAGCTCTTCCTCAGATGCCTCAGTCTGGTAGATGGCCTGAGATTGTTTGGCATCACAGCATGGTAATTAAAAGATATTGCTGATCAGTTAAACTTAAGAAAGAACTAATGAAAAGTAAAATTGCAAATAGAAAAAATACCAACACAAAAAAAATGACATTGATTAATTATCCTGAGTTGCTCTGAGAAAACGCTGATATTGCACCCCCTCCTGGATGCTGAGGATAGCTGTGCTGAGCAACAAATCCCATTCCATCTCTAAGTCCTCAGTTGCTGAAGCATTCTTGTTTCATTAATTACTAAGCACACAGATTTGATCTTAAACAAATCTATTAATTGATTAATTAATTAATATAATTAATTGATTAATTAGTCAATTCATTAATTAATTGCATTGAAAAAAAACATAAAACTGACAGTGGCTTTAACCAAGACACCATGTTGGTATACTGAGAGACTCCTTTACTTCCACTGAGAAAGGACCACTTCTGAGTGTTTATGAACTCCAAATACAGCTGAGATCCACCAGCTGAGGGGTTGAAGTCATTGAAGTGCTGCTTGAGGTGTCTCAGGACATCCCATGGCCTCCCCTGAGAAAGGTCCATCCTGAGCTCCATTGATTGCAGCTTTGTGCCACAATACTGAGATGAGGTCAAGTGTTCTTGACTGAGCTCCCACATCTCCTGGCTGGGTCAAATGAACCAACTAAAAAGGAATATGTTTTTTGAGATAATTCATTAATTAATATGGAAAGCATCAACCTTAGGCCATCATCTTTCTGACATATGCTCAAGTGCCACCAAGTTTCCTCCCTCAGGTTGCTTATCTGAGTGTCCAATTTCTCAACTGAGTTACTGAACAGCTTCAGATCAGAGGATATCTCAAGCAAAGTCTTGAGGATGATGCTGAGGAGGATGATAGCTGAGCATATTCCCTTGGCATTGCAATCAAGAACTTATCAAGAATGTGTCTAAAAATGATAGGAACCCAGTTATTTGCTTGGAGAAAGCTAGTGGAGAAACAAAAGTGTTTATTTACTTAAATCTTGCCCAAGATCCAGCTGAGAACTGGTGCAGAGTGGTTCCAACCCACTCAGCCTCTTGCTCAGATCAACTGAGTTGCAGCCTGCAATGCTGGCTGCATGAGATGGGAAAAACATATTTCCTCAATTAATTAATGAGGTTAACAAAAACCCATTCAATAGCCCAAGGTTTAAAACCAAAAAGCTGAGATGCAAGCTCAGATGCTGGCCATGCTGATCCCTGAGCTCATCACCAAGGCCAAGAAAGCAAAGGTCTTGAGCTGATTTGAAATAGCCATGCTGAGCCTTGGCTGACAAGATTAGAATTTAGCAACCTCAAACTGAAACAAGGTAATTAATTAAGTAATTAAATATACCACTTTTATACAGTAATCAATTGACAACCTCTATTTCATAGGAAAAACTTGATACAATAAAAAAAATGCAACAAAAAACAAAACTTAAATTTTATTGACAATCTCAGGAACACAGTTGACAGGAGCTGAAGGAAGCTGATGCTGCTCTGGGCACTGCTGAGCTTTGGATGCTGCTGTGCACACATGCAAGCTCTGAGGCAAAACATCAGGTTTTTTTTTATTTAATTATTTTCTTAGTTTCTTTCATTTGAAATTCCCAGAAATGCTCAATTTCCCAAACTATATATATATATAATGCCTTATTAAAACCCAATTTAAATATATCTCTCAACAATTTTTCAAGGTGGTAGTCCATGAGCAACCCTGATACACAATAGTATGGTTTGTTTGAGGGTACACTATTTTGTCCAGCTGCTTCCTGAGGTCATGATTTTTAGATTTTTTCAATCAGTTCCTTTACCTTTTCCTTTGCTAGCTAATTTTTTTTCCTTTTAATTAATTCCTTTCTTAGTTTCTTTCATTTGAAATCCTCAGAAATGCACAGTTTCCCAAAATATATGATGCCTTATTAAAACCCAATTAAAAAACATCACTCAGACAATTTTTCAAAGGGGTAGTCCATGAGCAACCCTGATACACAATAGTGTGGTTTGTTTGAGGGTACACTATTGTGTCCAGCTGCTTCCTGAGGTTATGTGTTTTTTTTTTAACCAGTTCCTTTCCCTTTTCCTTTGTTAAAGGTTGTTTCCCTTTTAATTACTTAGCCTCATCCTTCTTGGAATCAAAACCAAAGGCTTTCCAAAGGATTAGTTTCAGCCAACCAAAAAAAGACATGAATGATCATGATACACAATAGTATGGTTTGTTTGAGGGTACACTATTGTGTCCAGCTGCTTCCTGAGGTGACTTTGTTTTTTTTACCATTCCCTTTACCTTTTCCTTTGCTAAAGTTTTTTCCTTTTAATTAATTCCTTCTTAATTAGTTTCTTTCATTTGAAATTCCCAGAAATGCTCAATTTCCCAAAATTTATGATGCCTTATTAAAACCCAATTAAAAAACATCACTCAGACAATTTTTCAAAGGGGTAGTCCATGAGCAACCCTGATACACAATAGTGTGGTTTGTTTGAGGGTACACTATTGTGTCCAGCTGCTTCCTGAGGTTATGTGTTTTTTTTTTGAACCAGTTCCTTTCCCTTTTCCTTTGTTAAAGGTTGTTTCCCTTTTAATTACTTAGCCTCATCCTTCTTGGAATCAAAACCAAAGGCTTTCCAAAGGATTAGTTTCAGCCAACCAAAAAAAGACATGAATGATCATGATACACAATAGTATGGTTTGTTTGAGGGTACACTATTGTGTCCAGCTGCTTCCTGAGGTGACTTTGTTTTTTACCATTCCCTTTACCTTTTCCTTTGCTAAAGTTTTTTCCTTTTAATTAATTCCTTCTTAATTAGTTTCTTTCATTTGCAATTCCCAGAAATGCTCAATTTCCCAAAATTTATGATGCCTTATTAAAACCCAATTAAAAAACATCACTCAGACAATTTTTCAAGGGGGTAGTCCATGAGCAACCCTGATACACAATAGTATGGTTTGTTTGGGGGTACACTATTGTGTCCAGCTGCTTCCTGATGTGTTTTTTTTTCAACCATTTCCTTTCCCTTTTCCTTTGCTAAAGTTTTTTCCTTTTAATTACTTAGCTTCATTCTTCTTGGAATCAAAACCAAAGGCTTTCCAAAGGATTAGTTTCAGCTAACCAAACAAACACATGAATGATCATGATACACAATAGTATGGTTTGTTTGAGGGTACACTATTGTGTCCAACTGCTTCCTGAGGTGATTTTGTCTTTAAACATTCCCTGTCTTCCTTTTAATTTCAGTAATTACTTTCTTAGTTTCATTTGAAATTTTCAAAAATTCTCAGTTAGTTAATTATATAATTAATTAATTATAGCAATTGTTGGTTCCTTCTGCTGAGCTCAACCTTAGTCATTGGAAGTTTACCCAATCCCATCACTTTCCCAAACTTGTTTTTGGCCATGCATTTTGCTCATAGTGCTTTGCTGAGGCATACTGAGCCTTGCTCAGGCCAAAGTTGAAAAAACCATTGAAGCTGGCTGAGGTAGAACATGATGTAGATCATGCTGAGATCCTGTCAGGGACAAAATGCTGAAAGCAAAACATTCAACTGTTTGGCACTAATTAATCTCATTGCATATTGTTCATTTAATAATTACTCAAAAAAAGTAAGTAACTACACATCATTGTGTGTTAAACAAATTGACTATGCAGTCAAATGCATCCAACAATTAACATACTTAATTACTGTAGAAGCCCTCCACATCCCTTCAGAGCTGCACACTTTTTTCCTTAGCTTGAAGCTGCATGGATTGCTTGTGATAGCAAATTTTAAAAAATACACTGAGATTTTACTCAGTGATGCTGATGCTTTCAGTCAGCTGCCTTGCTCTTATCAGAATGCTCCTCAGCATCTTCTTGCTGCTCACTGCTCTTAGAAGGCTGAGAATCTCCCTGAGTTTCCTGTTGTTTCTCCTCCAAAACTTGAAAAATCTGATCATCAGTGAGTTTAAGCTTTTTTCTGATCTGATCAAATTTAATCGCTAAGTCAATTTTTTCCCGATCCTCAGATTGGATGCTGCTGCTTCCTGAGAAATTCTTCTTCTTCTCTTCCTCTTTCTGAGCCATGCAATTGATGAGCTTCTGCTGAGCATCATCAAACTGGATCTTAGTCTCATGCCACTGATTCATGAGGACCTCCATGGGCTCAATGTCTTTTTTGAGCTTCCTCACAGTTGCATACTGAGCATCCTCAGCTTCAGTGATGGTTTGGCTGAGCAAGGTGAAATCCTCATGGTAATCACTGAGAGCCAACCAATTTCCAGTCTTCTCAGCTTTGGCCACCTCCTCCTTCAAGATATCTATCTGCCTCTGGGCATCACCCTTCTGTATCTCATTGATGCAGAAGGTTTCCATGCAACTGATGTCTGAGGTTGTAGAAGCAGCAGGAGATGGCCTCTCAGGCCTGACCTCCTGTGCCATGAACTGAGCAACACCATACTCTGCATCCACTGAGTTGGCCCATGGCAAAGGATTCATGCTGAGGATATAGTTGTAGTAGGCCTGAATCACATACTTAGGCCACCCAACTGAGTCCTGACTGCCAACTGCTTTGAATGAAACAACAAAGTAAACTGTAATTGATTGTAATTATCAAGTAATTAACCAAGTATTTTTTTTAAATTAATTGACTAATATGTGTATATAATTGGTTGTTTTAATTGTCACTGAGGTACTTTTTGACTTCCTGAACACTCAAAAAATATTGAAAAAACATGAAATGATGCTAAGCCAACCCAGGATCATGACATTCTCTGCAGCCAGATTGCCATGGGATCCTGCTGAGCATCACCTTGTGGCCTCCTGGACATTTGATGTTTGGCTCTCTGAGGTACCTGGGGTAGATCACAATGTCTTCCTCAGCATGGTCCAACTCATCTCCCCCAAAGATTTCTGAGA
Organism: Cladocopium goreaui; assembly: GCA_947184155.2. Classification (NCBI taxonomy): domain Eukaryota; class Dinophyceae; order Suessiales; family Symbiodiniaceae; genus Cladocopium; species Cladocopium goreaui. Next base: position 61,024 of record CAMXCT020002699.1, read on the forward strand.
GCTTGATCTCTTGTGGCTCATCAGGAATAAGCTGAGCATGTCTTGGACCACCCTCACAAGTGAATTTGGTGTTGGCTGGGATGGTGTCTAAGACTTTGCTGTAAACTGAGGGGCCTTTTCTGCCCTTCATAGCTTTGCCTTCTTGAATCATAGGTCCTAAGATGGGGTCTCTGCTGGAGAAGGCTGAGGCATGGATTCTGCCTGTTTCTGAGTGCTTGCCTTTGCCCCAGCTTGTGCTATAGCCTGGGTCTTTGCCATGGCCTTTGCCTTTGCCCTGAGTCTTTGCCATAGCCTTTCTCTTTTCCTGAGTCTTTGCCATAGCCTTTCTCTTTTCCTGAGTCTTTGCCATAGCCTTTCTCTTTTCCTGAGTCTTTGCCAAAGCCTTTGCCATAATAGCCTTGGTCTTTGCCTGAGTCTTTGCCTGAGTCTTTGCACCACGATTTGCCTGAGCCTTTGCCCCTAGGCAAAATCAAGCCATCTTCATCTTGGCCACCCATGGCTTGCAAGAAGTGCAGCTGAGTTGGCAGAAATCACACTGAGATCAAAGCAGCTGAGGAATCACATAGACATGCACATATAAAAATGCTACAATTTCATTTGTTAATTAATCAATTAGTTAGCTAATTAGCAAATTATTTGATGTCAACATTAATTAGTTAATTACTGATAAAACTGACCAAAAGTCTAAGATTATGGCCAATCCCACACCACCAGAAACACCCTTCAGTCCTCTAGGGCTCTTCAGTCTTGGCCTTCTTGGACTTGGGCTCAGCATCTGATGATGGTGGATCTGATGCTGCTTCATCATTCTGCTCAGAGTCACCAAAGACCTGAGAGTCATCATCCTGCTCAGAGTCACCAAAGACCTGAGAGTCATCATCCTGCTGAGAGTCACCAAAGACCTGAGAGTCATCAGCATGCTGAGAGTCCTCAGTGACCTGCTGGGGCATCCTGCTGAGCACTCTGTCCCTGATCTCAGCAAGCTCCTCCTTGATCACATCAGCCCTGAGGTTCTCAATGTTCTGGCAATGCTGGACCCACTGATGCTGCCTGACCTCCACAAGTGCCAGCATGTTGAGCAGCTCAGCCTTGCACTTGATGAGGTTGAATCCATTTCCCTGAGACTGTCCACTGAGGGAGGCATGCACCTTGTGCAGCTCATCAAGGGAAGACCTGAGGTCCTGATGCTCCCCCATGTCGATCTCATGCCTACTGAGGAAGATAAGAGCATCCTGAGGTGTAATGCCAAGATCTGAGATGAACTTAAGGAGCTGTCCCTCTTCCTGAGTAGTAAGCTTCCCCATTGCCATGGCTGAAAAAGTTAGTGCAGTGGAACTGAGCTAAGGTTCTACTGGCTGTGTTTGATCCTTCACAAGCTCAAAAATCAACCTGAACCATTGCAAAGAAGCTGAGAGGTTGCATACAAGTTCAATCTAAGCCATAACTCATGACACCAAATCAAAGTTGAACATATTGTGATTAATTAATGAACAGTTAGTTATAGAAATGGTTGGTTCCTTCAGCTGAGTTCAACCTTAGTCATTGAAACCTTACCCAGACCCACCACTTTCCCAAACATTTTCTGGCAATGCCTTTTGCTGATAGTGCTATGCTGATGCATACTGAGCCTTGCTCAGGACAAAGTTGGAAACAACTGAGAAGCTAGCTGAGGTAGAAGATGATGTAGCTCACAGTCTGAGGTTCTACTTCATAGTGAGTCTCACTATGAAGTAGAACCTCAGTGCCTTGGCTTCTCCTTCTCCTCAGCACTGAAGATGCTCACAACTAAGAAGGATGATGTAGTCACCAGGTACTCCACTTTCTCAGGATGCTGATGTCCTGTCAGGGACAAAAAGCTGAGAGCAAAGCATACAACTATTTGACACTAATCTCAGTGTATAGTGTTCATTGAATAATTAATCAGATAAATAAGTAACTACCAATCAATATGTGTTAAACAAATTGACTAATTAATTATGCAATCAAATAATTCCAACAATTAACCTGCAGAAGAAGCCTCCACATCCCTTCAGATCTGCACACCTTTTTCCTTCATTCAAGCTGTATGGATTGCTTCTGAAAGCAAATTTAAAAAGGACACTGAGATTTCACTCAGTGATGTTCCATCTGCCTGAGGCAGCTACTTATCCTCATCATTCTGAGATTTTTGTTTCTTAGCTGGAGGACTGAGCAAATAGACAGCCCTGTCCCTTGGGATCTGGTACTTCTCTATGAAATCTTCAAGTTTCTGAGTCATGAAAGCATCCTGGGCCTCCTGAGCCTCCCTCTCAGCTTTTTCAGCCTCCTGCTGAGCCTCCTCCTCAGCTAGTACTGCCTCTTTCATTAAAACCATGTTCTCATGGGTTCCTTGGAAAGCAATGATGCTGTTTGAAATCTCCTGAGACACATCTTCCATCAAGCTGAGATCAGTCTTCAGTCTGGCCACAGTCCTTTCCTGCATTTTCTGAGCTTGTTCCATCAATTCTATGCATTCTTGGAGCTCATCCATGTGAACTAACAGGTCCTCCAGAGGTTGCTCATTCATGGAAGCATCTGAGAGAAGCAGAGCCATTGCTGAGCACCTACCCCCAGGATCCATCTGCTGGAGCTGGCTGAAGTAGTATGCTTCACCACTATGACACTCACTGGCCTGAGGTGGATCAGCTGGCCTTGCCTTAGGCATCACTGGTGTGCCTAGGGGCTCAGGAGGACGCTGAGAAGATGAAGGCCTAGAAGCAGAAGGATCTTCCATGAACTGAGCCTTACCATAATCTGCCTTCACTGACTTAGCCCATGGCAATGGATCCATGCTGAGAATCCTGGTGTAGTACCACTGGATCACCCACTGAGGCCATCCATCTGAGCCCTCAATGCAAGCTGCTTTGAATGAAAAAAAAGTAGACTGTAATTGATCAATTAATTCATGATGTTACCAAGTAATGAATTGCTCAATTAATTAATTAATTGGCTAATTGATTAATTAATTAATTATATGATTAATGTTGTTTACTTAGTTTTGAACTGTCACTGAGGTACTTGTAATTAGCAGTAATACTTTAGTTCAAAGCACATAAAAATCAGGAACAAAAAACAGGTAAACAAAAATAACATTATTCTAAGTCCACCCAGGAACTCTGCATTTGCCACATCCTGACTGCCAAGGAATTCTGCTGAGAAAAATGTCAGCTCCACAGGAACCACGGGCAACCTTAGGCTCATCCAAGCACCTGGGGTACTTGACCATAACCTCCTTATCCTGATTCTGGAACAGCTCAGAGATGTAAGGTCTCTTAGGATCACATGGTTGCACCAACTGAGCATGCTTTCCATTCTCTGATCTATACACCATTCCAGCAGGAATAGTGCTAAGGAGTTGCTGAGGTACCCAGGGCCCATATCTGCCCTCAGCATCCTTTTTTCCTGAGCCTTGGGCAGCTGTCTTCTGCTGCCAAGGGTGATTCTGCTGACTAGCAGCAGTGTTTGAACTCATGGCTTGCAAGAAGTGCAGCTGAGTTGGTGGAAATCACACTGAGATCAAAGCAGCTGAGGAATCACATAGACATGCATAATTCAACACCATGCAAGCAAAATATCTAGTTGACTAATTCATTTATTACAATTATATATAATGAATCAATAAATGTATAGTTATTGAATATGATGCATGTGCAAGTAATTATAAGAAACTTACACATGCATAAGCATGCATTACTGATCAAGATTGCCACAAGTCTGAGGCCATGGTCAAGCTGAGCACCAATCCTACCCCACCAGAAACACCCTTCAGTCCTCTGGAGCTAAGTGATCTCATGGTGCTGAGTGATTCCAGCATGCTCTTCAGCAGCACCATTGCTGAGAAAATCAACACAGTTGGATCTGAGCCTTCACAAGCTTTGGTATATAACATCAAAACTAAGTAAAGATTTTCCAAAGGATGAGTTTCAGCCAACCAAAAAAAAACATGAATGATCATGATACAAAATAGTATGGTTTGTTTGGGGGTACACTATTGTGTCCAGCTGCTTCCTGATGTGTTTTTTTGAACATTCTCTTTACCTTTTCCTTTGCTATTATTTTTTATTTTCTCAATTAGTTTCTTTTATTTACAATTCTCAGAAATGCTCAATTTCTCAAAATATATGATGCCTTATTAAAACCCAATTAAAAAACATGACTCAAACAATTTTTCAAGAGGGTAGTCCATGAGCAACCCTGATACACAATAGTGTGGTTTGTTTGGGGGTACACTATTGTGTCCAGCTGCTTCCTGAGGTGATTGTTTTTTTTTTCAACCATTTCCTTTTCTTTTTCCTTTGCTAAAGTTTGTTTCCTTTTACTTAGCTTCATTTTTCTTGGATTCAAAACCAAAGGCTTTCCAAAGGATTAGTTTCAGCCAAGCAAAAAAAACATGAATGATCATGATACACAATAGTATGGTTTGTTTGAGGGTACACTATTGTGTCCAGCTGCTTCCTGAGGTGATTTGTTTTTTTAACATTCCCTTTACATTTTCCTTTGCTAAAGTTTTACTTTCTCAATTAGGTTCTTTTATTTAGAATTCTCAGAAATGCTCAATTTCCCAAAATATATGATGCCTTATTAAAACCCAATTAAAAAACATCACTCAAACAATTTTTCAAGGGGGTAGTCCATGAGCAACCCTGATACACAATAGTCTGGTTTGTTTGAGGGCACACTATTGTGTCCAGCTGCTTCCTGAGGTTATGTTTTTTTTCAACCATTTCCTTTTCCTTTTCCTTTGCTAAAGTTTGTTTCCTTTTACTTAGCTTCATTTTTCTTGGATTCAAAACCAAAGGCTTTCCAAAGGATTAGTTTCAGCCAAGCAAAAAAAAAACATGAATGATCATGATACACAATAGTATGGTTTGTTTGAGGGTACACTATTGTGTCCAGCTGCTTCCTGAGGTGATTTTGTTTTTTAACATTCCCTTTACATTTTCCTTTGCTAAAGTTTATGTCTTTTATTTTCTCAATTAGTTTCTTTTATTTAGAATTCTCAGAAATGCCTAATTTCCCAAAATATATGATGCCTTATTAAAATCCAATTAAAAAACATGACCCAAACAATTTTTCAAGAGGGTAGTCCATGAGCAACCCTGATACACAATAGTATGGTTTGTTTGAGGGTACACTATTGTGTCCAGCTGCTTCCTGAGGTGATTGTTTTTTTTCAACCATTTCCTTTTCTTTTTCCTTTGCTAAAGTTTGTTTCCTTTTACTTAGCTTCATTTTTCTTGGATTCAAAACCAAAGGCTTTCCAAAGGATTAGTTTCAGCCAAGCAAAAAAAAACATGAATGATCATGATACACAATAGTATGGTTTGTTTGAGGGTACACTATTGTGTCCAGCTGCTTCCTGAGGTGATTTTGTTTTTTAACATTCCCTTTACATTTTCCTTTGCTAAAGTTTGTTTCCTTTTACTTAGCTTCATTCTTCTTGGAATCAAAACCAAAGGCTTTCCAAAGGATGAGTTTCAGCCAAGCAAAAAAACATGAATGATCCTGATACACAATAGTATGGTTTGTTTGAGGGTACACTATTGTGTCCAGCTTCTTCCTGAGGTGAAAAAAACAATCATCCATCCAAGTAATTATTTTAAAGAATATCAAATCTAAATTGATTCACATCTGCTAAATTCAATCTTAGTCCATGCTGCTAAGTTCAATCTCAGTAATTAATTAATTATCTTAGTGCTTGCAACTCTACCCAACCCCATCACTTTCCCAGCCATCTTTTGCCAGTGTGTCCTGCTGATAGTCACATGCTGAGACATTCAAAAATCATTGAGCCTTGCTTAGCTCAATGTAAAAGAAAATCACTCAAGCTTGCTGAAGACCTTAATGCTGAGTGAGGTAGGCAGAATGCTGAGGTCCTGTCAGGGACAAGAAACTGATAGCAAAACTGAAAGACCCATTATTTGACACTAAACTCAGTGATGTTAATGTCCAACATTACCCATTACTTATGCTAAAGTAATCAATTAATTAACTAAATAATTGATTAATTATTGATTCATTAATTAGTTAATTAAGTAATTAACTAATTAAAATATTAATTAATCAATTAATTATTCTAAACTGCAACAACAACCAGCAGCAGTGGCAAAACAACCAGCAGCAGTGGCAAAACCACCCACATCACTTCAGAGCTGCACTCATTTTTTTCTGCCAGCTAAGAAATTCTTCACAGTGCCTCTGGTATAATTACTCAGGAAGTGACTAAGGCTTCTAATTAACTATATATTTGCTCAGCAGTCATGCACCTGAGTTAATTATACATCCACAACTTCCTTCACTGAGTCCTGAGGCTTGTGATCAATCTGAGGAGACTTTTGCATCAGCTGCCTGAGATCTAGTTCACTCATTTGATGAGTTTCCATGAACTTTCTCAGAGCTTCCTTATTCAGAAGATCCTGAGACAGCTTCTGCTCCCAGTAGGACTGAGATCTTTTCACTGAGAGTTGAAGCTCAGCATGCAAAGCCCTGAGCTCACCTTGCTCCTCTTCCATGTTCTTAGCATGTTGCCTGAGCCTAAGCATTGTGAGCTCCTGGGATTCAAGTGCCTGCTCAAGTAGAAGAATCTTGGACTTCATGTCCTCAATCAGGTCAGGTACATTGTCCAAGTCACTGAGCTTCTGATCTGATTCTGAGCTGTCCAGGAGCTTGTCAATCTCATTGATGTTCAGCTTTTGGAGCTCAGACTTGACATAGCCCTGAGCATCATTGGCAGTCCTGATAGGCTGAGGCTTCCAAACTGAGCTTCTCTGCATATTTGATAAAGCAGCATCTAGCACATTGAAGGGCTGATGAGGTCTGCCTGAGCCCTTCCCTGTTGATGAAGAAGCAGTTGCTGCTGAGAATCCAGCTGGTGGATCAGGCTCAGGAGGCTTGAACTGAGCTTGTCTGAACTGAGGAGCTACAAATGCACCCCAAGGCAATGGGTCCATTCTGAGCACCTCAGTGTAATATCTTTGAACCACTTCCTGAGACCAGCCATTGTGTTCCTGCAGGGTTGCAAATGGTGTCCATGAAAAAAATGACAACTATATCAGTTAATTAATGCTCATTGCCCTATGCTAAAACACACAAACACACACCAACAAAAAAAAAAAAAACATCCATTTGTTCAACCCAGGCACAGAGCATTCTCTACATCCTGATTGCCAGGGAATTCTGCTGAGGAAGACTTGATGGCCATTGCCACAGTCAACCTTAGGCTCCCTAAGGTATCTAGGGTACTCCACAATGTTTTCTGAGTCCATGTTGTTGAAGAGTGCTAAGCATGAGGGTTCCTGAGGTGGATCATTGGGCTGAAGCTGGTAGAGCCCTTGGCCACCCTTCTGAGTCCACAAAACCTTGTCAGGCACCTCAGCAGGCTTCTCTTCAAACATAGGATGAGGTTTGCCTGAGCCTCTCCCATGATAGTCAAAGAAAGACATAGCTGAGATGATATGGAGCAAAGGTTGATTAGTCCTGGCCCTTAGATTTGAGCCTTAAAAAGCTGAGGAATCACATAGACATGCACAAATATGAACATGCTACAACTTCATTGGTTAATTAATTAGCTAATTACTCAATTATAAGAAACTTAAACATGCATAAGCATGCTAATTAATTAATTAATTGATTAATTAATTAATTAATTGATTAATTAATTAATTAATTAATCAAAATTGCCAAAAGTCTAAGATTATGTCCAAGCTGGGCACTAATCCCACACCACCAGAAACACCCTTCAGTCCTCTAGGGCTCTTCAGTCTTGGCCTTCTTGGACTTGGGCTCAGCATCTGAGGATGGATCTGATGCTGAATCATCACTGCTCATAGGCTGAGAGTCTAGGACCTGAGAATCATCAACCAGCTCCTGGGACCCAAAGGGTGTATCTGATGGTGCTTCATCATCACTCCCCATAGGCTGAGAGTCTAAGACCTGAGAGTCCTTAGCCACCTCCATCACCTCATGGTCAGGCTGTGCATTCAACTCCTTTTCCATATCCTGAAACTTGCTGAGGGTAGCATCAAATGTATCAGACTTAGCAGGTTGGGCAGGCTGGGCAGGCTGAGGAAGAGGGATACACTCTGATGGCCAACCATCCTGAGCATCCTGAAGAGCTGTCTTGAGAATCCTAATCCATTGCCCCTGAGTGATCTTTGGGTAACCCTTGAAGTCTTTGAAGATCTGACTGAGTTCATTCCTGAAACTGAGCATCACCCAATCAGGCACAGCATCAGGATCCTCAAGCTGAACCAACTGCTGAGTGTAGTACTTCTGCAGCATGTCCACAAACTGTTCCTGAGAGCACCTGAGCTTCACCTTGATGTCAGCCATCTCAGCTGTCAGAGCCACCACCTTCATGGAGTTGCTTAAAGAACCACCCAAAAATAAAACTCATTAACTAATTCATTAATGGATTTCCCATTGGGAAACAAAAAACAAATCCAAGCCTTAGGACTCAAAGAGAATTTCTCCAGAGTCAGGATATTCCTGAGGTTGGAAAACCATTCCACAAGATGATAATTGTAGTCCTTCCTGAGCTTGTCCATCTCAGTGTTGAATTGCTCCATGGCTGAGCTGATGGGATGCAAAGAAGCTGGCTAGAATGGGCTTGAGCCTTCACAAGCAAAGAAATAAATCCCCCCATGTGAGATGAAAATGGATTGAAATCAAATGAAAAGCAATTCCTTTGTTAATTAATAAATTAAGTTGAAATCAATTCAAAGTAAAGTGAAAATCAATTGAAAAACAATTTAATTAAACAAATTGAAAATCAATCGAAATTAATTTGAAATCATTTGAAATCAATTGAACATCAGTTGAAAATGAGTTGAAATCAATTGCAATCAAAACCAAAGGCTTTCCAAAGGATGAGTTTCAGCCAAGCAAAAAAACATGAATGATCATGATACACAATAGTATGGTTTGTTTGAGGGTACACTATTGTGTCCAGCTGCTTCCTGAGGTTATGTTTTTTTTTTCAAGCATTTCCTTTCCCTTTTCATTTACTAAAGTTTGTTTCCTTTTACTTAGCTTCATCCTTCTTGGAATCAAAACCAAAGGCTTTCCAAAGGATCAGTTTTAGCCAAGCAAAAAAAAAAACATGAATGATCCTGATACACAATAGTATGGTTTGTTTGAGGGTACACTATTGTGTCCAGCTGCTTCCTGAGGTGATGTTGTTTTTTAACATTCCCTTTGCATTTTCCTTTGCTAAAGCTTTTTTTTATTTTCTCAATTAGTTTCTTGTATTTAGAATTCTCAGAAATGCACAATTTCCCAAAATATATGATGCCTTATTAAAACCCAATTAAAAAACATGACTCAAACAATTTTTCAAGGTGGTAGTCCATGAGCAACCCTGATACACAATAGTGTGGTTTGTTTGGGGGTACACTATTGTGTCCAGCTGCTTCCTGAGGTGATTGTTTTTTTTTTTAACCTTCCTTTTCCTTTTCCTTTGCTAAAATTTGTTTCCTTTTACTTAGCTTCATTTTTCTTGGAATCAAAACCAAAGGTTTTCCAAAGGATTAGTTTCAGCCAAGCAAAAAAAAACATGAATGATCATGATACACAATAGTATGGTTTGTTTGAGGGTACACTATTGTGTCCAGCTGCTTCCTGAGGTGATTTTTTTAAAACATTCCCTTTACCTTTTCCTTTGCTAAAGCTTTTTTTATTTTCTCAATTAGTTTCTTTTATTTAGAATTCTCAGAAATGCACAATTTCCCAAAATATATGATGCCTTATTAAAACCCAATTAAAAAACATGACTCAAACAATTTTTCAAGTGGGTAGTCCATGAGCAACCCTGATACACAATAGTGTGGTTTGTTTGGGGGTACACTATTGTGTCCAGCTGCTTTCTGATTTGATTGTTTTTTTTTCAACAATTTCCTTTTCCTTTTCCTTTGCTAAAGTTTGTTTCCTTTTACTTAGCTTCATTTTTCTTGGAATCAAAACCAAAGGCTTTCCAAAGGATCAGTTTCAGCCAAGCAAAGAAAAACATGAATGATCATGATACACAATAGTATGGTTTGTTTGAGGGTACACTATTGTGTCCAGCTGCTTCCTGAGGTGATGTTGTTTTTTAACATTCCCTTTACATTTTCCTTTGCTAAAGCTTTTTTTTATTTTCTCAATTAATTAGTTTCTTTTATTTAGAATTCTCAGAAATGCACAATTTCCCAAAATATATGATGCCTTATTAAAACACAATTAAAAAACATGACTCAAACAATTTTTCAAGGGGGTAGTCCATGAGCAACCCTGATACACAATAGTGTGGTTTGTTTGGGGGTACACTATTGTGTCCAGCTGCTTCCTGAGGTGATTGTTTTTTTTTCAACCATTTCCAACCATTTCCTTTTCTTTTTCCTTTGCTAAAGTTTGTTTCCTTTTACTTAGCTTCATTTTTCTTGGATTCAAAACCAAAGGCTTTCCAAAGGATTAGTTTCAGCCAAGCAAAAAAAAACATGAATGATCATGATACACAATAGTATGGTTTGTTTGAGGGTACACTATTGTGTCC
>CAMXCT020002699.1:71669-89732 GCA_947184155.2 Cladocopium goreaui
TTGAAATAAATTGAAATGAATTGAAAGTAAACTGAAAGTAAATTGAAATCAATTGAAAGTAAATTGAAATCAATTGAAAGTAAATTGAAATCAATTGAAAGTAAATTGAAATCAATTGAAAGTAAATTGATATCAGTTGAAAGTAAATTGAAATCAATTGAAAGTAAATTGAAATCAATTCAAAATAAATTGAAATCAATTGAAAGTAAATTGAAATCAATTGAAAGTAAATTGAAATCAATTCAAAATAAATTGAAATCAATTCAAAATAAATTGAAATCAATTCAAAATAAATTGAAATCAATTTAAATCTATCAATTTTTTTTGATTTTACACTATTCTGTACCCGGTAATTTGTTTTTTCCACACTATTCTGTTACCCAAATTTGTTTGGGGGGGGGGCCCTCCCCACACTAATCAGTAACCTACATTATTCCCAATATATTGAAAAATAAACATGTTCCAAACCAACAACCAGGTACTAATGAGTGACTAGAATAGGCCTAATTAAAAACGCGTCATGTCCTTCAGAAATCATCGACTTGATTAAATAGTCCTAGCTAGTCACTTTGAGTGGTAACGGTTCCCCCGGTTTCTCCTCTGAGGCGACTGAGGTGTATTATGTCTAGTCTAGTACGTCTACTCCTCTACATACTGCTCATCTGCTCAGAACAGTGATATAGTGATACTGTGGATGGTTGCGAAATCCTGCACCAGTTCATAGATGGTTTATCCCATTATTTATAAGGTTTCAACCATCCTTTTGGTGGTGCAGGATTTCGCAGCCATCCACAGTATCACTGTTCATTTTCAGCTAACCCCCCAATGAAAACAAAGTGAGCTATCTCGTCACCTAACTAGGCTCGCAGGCTCGGAACAAACGAGTGGATTTATTATGGTAGATATATCTGTAGGGTTGTATGCCACCTTGCAAACCCTCAAAAGTATCAATGCAATGTAAAGCAACCCCAACAAGATAGAACAGCAAAATCTGTATCTATGTTATTTTGTTGTATCCACTATAATATGGCGGTTTATGGTACTTATTAGTATACATAGAAGGACATACACGCCAAACTTATAGTGATGAATTAGTGTTCTATCTTCCGTGGCGGGACTGTATTCGTACACAGTACCTGCAACATGCATGACCCCCTCTTTTGGGTGGTTAGCCATACGTGTTGTGGGTTTAAAGCTTCGAGGCTTCGAAACGAATGTCATATGGATTCCGAGCACATCTTCATCCATCCCATGGTGGCTATCCTGTGACACTATGGGTAGACTGTCCTCCAAAATGTGGTTTTCAGAAAAAATGAGGATACATCCACTTCATCCAACAACCATTGTATTGACACCCCTTTTGGCCAACTCCTCGTTGAGAGAACTGCCTAACGACACTGGCTTCTCAGCACCTCTCTTCTGGCTTCCTGAGCCAAAAAACTTGCCAAGACCAGACTGCACCCTCCCTGAGCTGGGTGGTGAAGACTCAGGGCTGCCAGTAGAGCCCTTCTGAGGTGTAGATTCAGCTCCTCCACCTCTAGCTCTGAGCTGCTTCTTCACCTTAGTTGAATACAATGTTGAGGCAAATCCCCAAGACATGTATTAAAACCTAATTTCAAAACAGCTGAGAACTCAGATTTTTCTAAGTGTTTTTGACTGAGTTCCCACATCTCCTGGCTTGGCCAAATGAAGAATCAAAAAAATCTTAGGTAATTAATTAATTAATTAATATGGAAAGCATCAACCTTAGGCCATCATATCTATGACACATGCTCAAGTGCCATCAAGTTTCTTCTCTGAGGGTGCCCAGCTGGGTGTTCACTTTGGAGACTGAGCCACTGAAGACATTCTTGAGCTGAGCTGATTTGGAAAGGAAGATCTTGATGATGTAGCCCAACAAGATCATGGCTGGGAACCAGCCCTTGGCATTGCAATCAACCATGAATTCATTAAGTAATTAATTTTAGAATTATATAAGTGTACAATTGTACAGTTATATGCTTAGAGGAAGCTAGTGGAGAAACAAAAGTGTTTACTTACTTAAATCTTGCCTAAGATCCAGCTGAGCACTGTTGAAGAATTGTTCCAGAGCATTGAGCCTCTTGCTCAGATCCACTGAGTTGCAGCCTGCAATGCAGGCTGCATGAGATGGAAAAAAACATATTTCCTCAATTAATTAACTAGGTAAACAAAACCCCATTCAATAGCCCAAGGTTTAAAACCAAAAAGCTGAGATGCAAGCTCAGATGCTGGCCATGCTGATCCCTGAGCTCATCACCAAGGCCAAGAAAGCAAAGGTTTTGAGCTGAGATGAAATAGCCATGCTGAGCCTTGGCTGACAAGATTTGAATTAATCAACTAAGCAACTGAGAACTGAAACAATGTAATTAACTGAGTAATTAAATATTCCACTTTTATATAGTAATTAATTAATTGACAACTTCTATTTCATAGGAAAAACTTGAGACAATAAAAAACAAAATTAGATACAAAAACCAAAACTTGATTTCATTCACAATCTCAGGAACTTCCAGTTGAAATAAGCTGATAGAGGAATAGTCGCTGCTGAGCTCTGGATGCTGGTGTGCACACATGCAAGCTCAGAACCAAAACATCAAACTTTGCTGAAAGTGCTTTGCTGAGAAATAATTATTCAATTTCCCAAATGTATATAATTATATAATTATATAAAATTATATAATATCTTGCAAAAAAAAACAAAAACATCAAAACAACTTTTCAAGAGGTAGTCCATGAGCAACCCTGATACACAATAGTATGGTTTGTTTAGTGGTACACTATTGTGTCCAGCTGCTTCCTGAGGTTATTTTGTTCAACCATGTCCTTTACCTTATCCTTTAACTACTAAACTTTTTCTTTTACTTTTCTATTTTTCTTATAATTCTCAGAAATTACCAGTTTCCCAAAATATATGATGCCTTATTAAAACCCAATTAAAAAACATCACTCAAACAATTTTTCAAGGGGGTAGTCCATGAGCAACCCTGATACACAATAGTGTGGTTTGTTTGAGGGTACACTATTGTGTCCAGCTGCTTCCTGAGGTTATGTTTTTTTTCAACCATTTCCTTTTCCTTTTCCTTTGCTAAAGTTTGTTTCTTTTATTTTCTCAATTAATTAGTTTCTTTTATTTAGAATTCTCAGAAATGCTGAATTTCCCAAAATATATGATGCCTTATTAAAACCCAATTAAAAAACATCACTCAAACAATTTTTCAAGGTGGTAGTCCATGAGCAACCCTGATACACAATAGTGTGGTTTGTTTGAGGGTACACTATTGTGTCCAGCTGCTTCCTGAGGTTATGTTTTTTTTTCAACCATTTCCTTTTCCTTTTCCTTTGCTAAAGTTTGTTTCTTTTATTTTCTCAATTAATTAGTTTCTTTTATTTAGAATTATCAGAAATGCTGAATTTCCCAAAATATATGATGCCTTATTAAAACCCAATTAAAAAACATCACTCAAACAATTTTTCAAGGTGGTAGTCCATGAGCAACCCTGATACACAATAGTGTGGTTTGTTTGAGGGTACACTATTGTGTCCAGCTGCTTCCTGAGGTTATGTTTTTTTTCAACCATTTCCTTTTCCTTTTCCTTTGCTAAAGTTTGTTTCTTTTATTTTCTCAATTAATTAGTTTCTTTTATTTAGAATTCTCAGAAATGCTGAATTTCCCAAAATATATGATGCCTTATTAAAACCCAATTAAAAAACATCACTCAAACAATTTTTCAAGGGGGTAGTCCATGAGCAACCCTGATACACAATAGTATGGTTTGTTTGAGGGTACACTATTGTGTCCAGCTGCTTCCTGAGTTGATTTTTTGCTGCATTCCCTGCACCTTTTCCTTTGCTAAGATTTTTTTTTGCTGTTTGAGTTTGAGTTTCTTTCATGTAAAATGCTCAGAAATGCTTAATTTCTTAAAACATATGGTGCCTTATTTAATCCCAATTAAGAAACAGCATCCAACTCAGTGATTGCAGCCAGCTTCAATCTCCTTTTTCATCCAATGCCTCTAAGATCTGATGCTGTTGAGGAGCTGAGACATGATGAGAATTCAAAAACTGATGATTGCTTAGTCTGTGCCAAGCTTTTAAAAAGTAGAAGCCAACTAAGCTCCATCAGAATTGCCCTGAGTGTTCCTCTGGTTGCTGCCAGCTGATGGCTGCCCAAGAACTTCCTTCTTATCCTCAGGTCCTCCCAGGGTGAAGACAGCTAAGAACAAGATAACCTAATTAATTATTTGGGTTGCAGAAGCAGCAATGAAGAATCCCACCACATCAGCTGCATTTTTGTACTTGCAAGCTGCTTCTCAGACTTAGCTGATGCCACAAATTTAGCTGAGGTGATGCTTCAAAAAAAACAACTGAGGCTTTTGCTCAGGCTGCAAACTCACTAATTAATTAGTATGTTTCCAAATCAGGCTCAGTTGTGCCTTCAGTTGTTGCATTACTCCTCTGATGAAGCTGCCAAGGAGCATTCTGATGATCATTGGCAGCCTCAGGCTCCTGTCTCTTCTGAGTTGCATCACTCCCCTGAGCAGCCTGAGCAACCTGCCAAGGAGCAGTCTTAAAAGAAGGCTTGGGTGGAGGCTCCTGGCTCTTCTGAGTTGCATCAGTCCCCTGAGCAGCCTGAGCAACCTGCCAAGGAGCAGTCTTAGAAGAAGGTTTGGGTGGAGGCTCCTGGCTCTTCTGAGTTGCATCACTCCCCTGAGCAGCCTGAGCAACCTGCCAAGGAGCAGTCTTCTTAGAAGGTTTGGGTGGAGGCATCTGATGATCATTGGCAGCCTCAGGCCCCTGGGCAGCCTGAGAAGGCATGGGGGCAAACACATAAGCCAAAGAAGAAGGAGGAGCCTTGAAGACAGGAGCCTTAGACTGAGACTGCTTCATGTTCTGAAAGCTTTTCTTCTCCTCCATCTCAGTCAAAGCAGTGCTGATCTTCTCCTTGGCCTGAGTGAGTTCCAACTGCATCTGAGCTAAGAGGAGTTGCTCATCTTGCATCTTCTTAGCATCCTCCAAGATCTTGAAAAGAGTAAACTCCTGAGCATCCATGCCATACTTCAGAGCCTCAAGCTTCTGGGTGATCTCATTGTGGATGTTCTCAAGGGAGCCTATTTCACTGAGATCTTCAGCCCCTTGCACCAGCTTGATGAGCTGAGTGATAGTATGCTCAGGGTCAATCACAGCATATTGGGATTTGTAGTACCCCTCAGATTTGCTGGCCTGAGCTTTTGGCCTAGCCTTGGCTGAAGGAGCTGACTTGAACAACTGATACAACTGAGAAGGCCCAGCAAATTTAGGAGGCTCAGCAGGCTCCAGTTTGTGCAGGAACTGAGCAGTCCAGAAAGGCTCTGTGACAAACACCTGCCAGGGGAGTGGGCAAAGGCTGAGAATCATCTGGTAATACTGAGCAATGGTCTCCTTAGACCACCCATTGATATCCTGCAGGGTTGTAAGGGATGTGAAAAACCTATCAAACATACATTACAGTTTAGTGATTAATTAATTAATTATATGATTAGTTAATTGACTAGTAATCAAATCATGCCCCATGCTCAGAAACACAAAGAACACATGCATTCACACATGTTCAAACCCATATCCTTGCAGAAGGTGCAGCCATTCTGAAATGGGATCCTGCTGAGCATCACCTTAGACCTGCACTTAGGACACTGAACATAAGGCTCTTCATGATACCTTGGGTAATGTATGATCTCCTTAGGATCTGAGCCAGGACCAAATAGATCCTCCACTGAGGGAAAATTTGATGAAGGCCTCAGTCTGATCACAATGTGAGGGCCTGCCATAGCCCAGCTTAAGCCATGTGGGACTGAGTGAGGTTTGTCCATGGCTGAGTTGCAGCTGAGTTGGGATTCAAATATGCTCACTATGGGCTTGAGTTCATTAAGCAGCTGAGCTATCACACAATCATGCATTCCTGAACAAAGCTGAGCACAAGTCCAAGACCATGAGCAAGCTTGGAACCAACCCCACACCACCAGAACCAACCCTGAGTCCTCTCTCAGCTTTGCCACCCTTCTGAGATGCATCCCTAGGGTTGAGCTTCAGGGCATCCACAATTTCTTTTTCTGAGAGACCATAATCTTCAATTGCCTGAAGAAAGAGTTGTTTGTGCTCCTGAGAAAACAACTTTGGTGCCATGGCTGAGGAAGTGAACTGGCTAGCCTGAGAGCTTCTTAAACTTGGGATTGAGCCCTCACAAGCTGAGAAATGGACCCTTGCTGAGGTGAACACAAGAAAAACCAATTGAAAATAATTAATTAACTTGAAGTCAACTGAAAATCCTTTGAAATCAATTGGAAGTAAATTGATTTAAATTGAACATCAATTGGAATCAATTGGAAATCAGTTGAAAGTAATTGATTAATTAAGTTAAAATCAATTGAAAATGCATTGAAATTCAACTTACTTCAATTGAAAATTCATTGAAATTAAATAGATATCAACTGAACATAATTAATTAATTAATTAATTAATTACTTAATTACTTACTTACTTATGTTTGTTTTGGTGGTCCACTATTGTGTTCAGCTACTTATTGAGGTGAATTGTCTTTAATTACAAACATTCCCTTTACCTTTTTCCTGTGCTAAAGTTTTTTCTTAGAATTATGTGTCAACCCAGACCATGTCACAGTTCCTTATCACTTTTTTTGCTTACACTGAATGTCAAAGCTTTATTTGCTGAGATTTGCGCAGTTTGGCTCAGAACATAGTATATAGCAAATAATGTTTTTCTAAGAGTTTGCTGAGATCTAAACTAAGAATAATGCTCATGAGCCAGGTTGAAAATGAATCTCAGCTGAGAGGAAGAGACAGGTAGCCTTGCTTAGAAGGCACCTGAGGAAATTGAAAATTAATTACTGCTGAGATTTTTGTTTCTCAGCACTTGCAGATCCAAAGAACCACTCAAGTTCTTTCTCATGAGCATCTACCTGAGCTGCAGGCTACATCAAATTTTAACAATGTCTTCAGTTGAAAAAATAATCATGTTCCAAAAACATTGATGGCCCAAAAGTAAAAATACATTTTTCAATGAGCAACCTCAGTCTGAGTGTTCCAAGGTGGAAGTGCATCAGGAGGAGAAATGTCACTGAGGTCAATGGAGTGCAATGCTGAGAATGTCTCAGCCTGAGAAGGAAATAATAAACAAAACATCACATGAACTAGTTAATCTAAAGACTATGTTGAAGTTGTTGCTTACCCCAATGCTCAAGTTAAAACAAACTAATTCAAGCTGAGCAACCTTGGTTTTCAGGCCATCTTGCCTGGTCAGAGCAGCTTGGTAATGCTGCTTAGCCATACTCCATCCTGAGGTGTGAGTAAGAGCATGCTCTAAGTCAAACTCCTTGCGCATAAAGACTGAGTCAAGCTCTGGGCGCATTGTGTTCTGCACCAGAAGCACCTCATGGCTGAGCTCTTCCTCAGATGCCTCAGTCTGGTAGATGGCCTGAGATTGTTTGGCATCACAGCATGGTAATTAAAAGATATTGCTGATCAGTTAAACTTAAGAAAGAACTAATGAAAAGTAAAATTGCAAATAGAAAAAATACCAACACAAAAAAATGACATTGATTAATTATCCTGAGTTGCTCTGAGAAAACGCTGATATTGCACCCCCTCCTGGATGCTGAGGATAGCTGTGCTGAGCAACAAATCCCATTCCATCTCTAAGTCCTCAGTTGCTGAAGCATTCTTGTTTCATTAATTACTAAGCACACAGATTTGATCTTAAACAAATCTATTAATTGATTAATTAATTAATATAATTAATTGATTAATTAGTCAATTCATTAATTAATTGCATTGAAAAAAACATAAAACTGACAGTGGCTTTAACCAAGACACCATGTTGGTATACTGAGAGACTCCTTTACTTCCACTGAGAAAGGACCACTTCTGAGTGTTTATGAACTCCAAATACAGCTGAGATCCACCAGCTGAGGGGTTGAAGTCATTGAAGTGCTGCTTGAGGTGTCTCAGGACATCCCATGGCCTCCCCTGAGAAAGGTCCATCCTGAGCTCCATTGATTGCAGCTTTGTGCCACAATACTGAGATGAGGTCAAGTGTTCTTGACTGAGCTCCCACATCTCCTGGCTGGGTCAAATGAACCAACTAAAAAGGAATATGTTTTTTGAGATAATTCATTAATTAATATGGAAAGCATCAACCTTAGGCCATCATCTTTCTGACATATGCTCAAGTGCCACCAAGTTTCCTCCCTCAGGTTGCTTATCTGAGTGTCCAATTTCTCAACTGAGTTACTGAACAGCTTCAGATCAGAGGATATCTCAAGCAAAGTCTTGAGGATGATGCTGAGGAGGATGATAGCTGAGCATATTCCCTTGGCATTGCAATCAAGAACTTATCAAGAATGTGTCTAAAAATGATAGGAACCCAGTTATTTGCTTGGAGAAAGCTAGTGGAGAAACAAAAGTGTTTATTTACTTAAATCTTGCCCAAGATCCAGCTGAGAACTGGTGCAGAGTGGTTCCAACCCACTCAGCCTCTTGCTCAGATCAACTGAGTTGCAGCCTGCAATGCTGGCTGCATGAGATGGAAAAAACATATTTCCTCAATTAATTAATGAGGTTAACAAAAACCCATTCAATAGCCCAAGGTTTAAAACCAAAAAGCTGAGATGCAAGCTCAGATGCTGGCCATGCTGATCCCTGAGCTCATCACCAAGGCCAAGAAAGCAAAGGTCTTGAGCTGATTTGAAATAGCCATGCTGAGCCTTGGCTGACAAGATTAGAATTTAGCAACCTCAAACTGAAACAAGGTAATTAATTAAGTAATTAAATATACCACTTTTATACAGTAATCAATTGACAACCTCTATTTCATAGGAAAAACTTGATACAATAAAAAAAATGCAACAAAAAACAAAACTTAAATTTTATTGACAATCTCAGGAACACAGTTGACAGGAGCTGAAGGAAGCTGATGCTGCTCTGGGCACTGCTGAGCTTTGGATGCTGCTGTGCACACATGCAAGCTCTGAGGCAAAACATCAGGTTTTTTATTTATAATTATTTTCTTAGTTTCTTTCATTTGAAATTCCCAGAAATGCTCAATTTCCCAAACTATATATATATAATGCCTTATTAAAACCCAATTTAAATATATCTCTCAAACAATTTTTCAAGGTGGTAGTCCATGAGCAACCCTGATACACAATAGTATGGTTTGTTTGAGGGTACACTATTTTGTCCAGCTGCTTCCTGAGGTCATGATTTTTAGATTTTTTCAATCAGTTCCTTTACCTTTTCCTTTGCTAGCTAATTTTTTTTCCTTTTAATTAATTCCTTTCTTAGTTTCTTTCATTTGAAATCCTCAGAAATGCACAGTTTCCCAAAATATATGATGCCTTATTAAAACCCAATTAAAAAACATCACTCAGACAATTTTTCAAAGGGGTAGTCCATGAGCAACCCTGATACACAATAGTGTGGTTTGTTTGAGGGTACACTATTGTGTCCAGCTGCTTCCTGAGGTTATGTGTTTTTTTTTTAACCAGTTCCTTTCCCTTTTCCTTTGTTAAAGGTTGTTTCCCTTTTAATTACTTAGCCTCATCCTTCTTGGAATCAAAACCAAAGGCTTTCCAAAGGATTAGTTTCAGCCAACCAAAAAAAGACATGAATGATCATGATACACAATAGTATGGTTTGTTTGAGGGTACACTATTGTGTCCAGCTGCTTCCTGAGGTGACTTTGTTTTTTACCATTCCCTTTACCTTTTCCTTTGCTAAAGTTTTTTCCTTTTAATTAATTCCTTCTTAATTAGTTTCTTTCATTTGAAATTCCCAGAAATGCTCAATTTCCCAAAATTTATGATGCCTTATTAAAACCCAATTAAAAAACATCACTCAGACAATTTTTCAAAGGGGTAGTCCATGAGCAACCCTGATACACAATAGTGTGGTTTGTTTGAGGGTACACTATTGTGTCCAGCTGCTTCCTGAGGTTATGTGTTTTTTTTTTGAACCAGTTCCTTTCCCTTTTCCTTTGTTAAAGGTTGTTTCCCTTTTAATTACTTAGCTTCATTCTTCTTGGAATCAAAACCAAAGGCTTTCCAAAGGATTAGTTTCAGCCAACCAAAAAAAGACATGAATGATCATGATACACAATAGTATGGTTTGTTTGAGGGTACACTATTGTGTCCAGCTGCTTCCTGAGGTGACTTTGTTTTTTACCATTCCCTTTACCTTTTCCTTTGCTAAAGTTTTTTCCTTTTAATTAATTCCTTCTTAATTAGTTTCTTTCATTTGAAATTCCCAGAAATGCTCAATTTCCCAAAATTTATGATGCCTTATTAAAACCCAATTAAAAAACATCACTCAGACAATTTTTCAAGGGGGTAGTCCATGAGCAACCCTGATACACAATAGTATGGTTTGTTTGGGGGTACACTATTGTGTCCAGCTGCTTCCTGATGTGTTTTTTTTCAACCATTTCCTTTCCCTTTTCCTTTGCTAAAGTTTTTTCCTTTTAATTACTTAGCTTCATTCTTCTTGGAATCAAAACCAAAGGCTTTCCAAAGGATTAGTTTCAGCTAACCAAACAAACACATGAATGATCATGATACACAATAGTATGGTTTGTTTGAGGGTACACTATTGTGTCCAACTGCTTCCTGAGGTGATTTTGTCTTTAAACATTCCCTGTCTTCCTTTTAATTTCAGTAATTACTTTCTTAGTTTCATTTGAAATTTTCAAAAATTCTCAGTTAGTTAATTATATAATTAATTAATTATAGCAATTGTTGGTTCCTTCTGCTGAGCTCAACCTTAGTCATTGGAAGTTTACCCAATCCCATCACTTTCCCAAACTTGTTTTTGGCCATGCATTTTGCTCATAGTGCTTTGCTGAGGCATACTGAGCCTTGCTCAGGCCAAAGTTGAAAAAACCATTGAAGCTGGCTGAGGTAGAACATGATGTAGATCATGCTGAGATCCTGTCAGGGACAAAATGCTGAAAGCAAAACATTCAACTGTCTGGCACTAATTAATCTCATTGCATATTGTTCATTTAATAATTACTCAAAAAAAAGTAAGTAACTACACATCATTGTGTGTTAAACAAATTGACTATGCAGTCAAATGCATCCAACAATTAACATACTTAATTACTGTAGAAGCCCTCCACATCCCTTCAGAGCTGCACACTTTTTTCCTTAGCTTGAAGCTGCATGGATTGCTTGTGATAGCAAATTTTAAAAAATACACTGAGATTTTACTCAGTGATGCTGATGCTTTCAGTCAGCTGCCTTGCTCTTATCAGAATGCTCCTCAGCATCTTCTTGCTGCTCACTGCTCTTAGAAGGCTGAGAATCTCCCTGAGTTTCCTGTTGTTTCTCCTCCAAAACTTGAAAAATCTGATCATCAGTGAGTTTAAGCTTTTTTCTGATCTGATCAAATTTAATCGCTAAGTCAATTTTTTCCCGATCCTCAGATTGGATGCTGCTGCTTCCTGAGAAATTCTTCTTCTTCTCTTCCTCTTTCTGAGCCATGCAATTGATGAGCTTCTGCTGAGCATCATCAAACTGGATCTTAGTCTCATGCCACTGATTCATGAGGACCTCCATGAGCTCAATGTCTTTTTTGAGCTTCCTCACAGTTGCATACTGAGCATCCTCAGCTTCAGTGATGGTTTGGCTGAGCAAGGTGAAATCCTCATGGTAATCACTGAGAGCCAACCAATTTCCAGTCTTCTCAGCTTTGGCCACCTCCTCCTTCAAGATATCTATCTGCCTCTGAGCATCACCCTTCTGTATCTCATTGATGCAGAAGGTTTCCATGCAACTGATGTCTGAGGTTGTAGAAGCAGCAGGAGATGGCCTCTCAGGCCTGACCTCCTGTGCCATGAACTGAGCAACACCATACTCTGCATCCACTGAGTTGGCCCATGGCAAAGGATTCATGCTGAGGATATAGTTGTAGTAGGCCTGAATCACATACTTAGGCCACCCAACTGAGTCCTGACTGCCAACTGCTTTGAATGAAACAACAAAGTAAACTGTAATTGATTGTAATTATCAAGTAATTAACCAAGTATTTTTTTTAAAATTAATTGACTAATATGTGTATATAATTGGTGGTTTTAATTGTCACTGAGGTACTTTTTGACTTCCTGAACACTCAAAAAATATTGAAAAAACATGAAATGATGCTAAGCCAACCCAGGATCATGACATTCTCTGCAGCCAGATTGCCATGGGATCCTGCTGAGCATCACCTTGTGGCCTCCTGGACATTTGATGTTTGGCTCTCTGAGGTACCTGGGGTAGATCACAATGTCTTCCTCAGCATGGTCCAACTCATCTCCCCCAAAGATTTCTGAGAGCTTGATCTCTTGTGGCTCATCAGGAATAAGCTGAGCATGTCTTGGACCACCCTCACAAGTGAATTTGGTGTTGGCTGGGATGGTGTCTAAGACTTTGCTGTAAACTGAGGGGCCTTTTCTGCCCTTCATAGCTTTGCCTTCTTGAATCATAGGTCCTAAGATGGGGTCTCTGCTGGAGAAGGCTGAGGCATGGATTCTGCCTGTTTCTGAGTGCTTGCCTTTGCCCCAGCTTGTGCTATAGCCTGGGTCTTTGCCATGGCCTTTGCCTTTGCCTGAGTCTTTGCCATAGCCTTTCTCTTTTCCTGAGTCTTTGCCATAGCCTTTCTCTTTTCCTGAGTCTTTGCCATAGCCTTTCTCTTTTCCTGAGTCTTTGCCAAAGCCTTTGCCATAATAGCCTTGGTCTTTGCCTGAGTCTTTGCCTGAGTCTTTGCACCACAATTTGCCTGAGCCTTTGCCCCTAGGCAAAATCAAGCCAGCTTCATCTTGGCCACCCATGGCTTGCAAGAAGTGCAGCTGAGTTGGCAGAAATCACACTGAGATCAAAGCAGCTGAGGAATCACATAGACATGCGCATATAAAAATGCTACAATTTCATTTGTTAATTAATCAATTAGTTAGCTAATTAGCAAATTATTTGATGTCAACATTAATTAGTTAATTACTGATAAAACTGACCAAAAGTCTAAGATTATGGCCAATCCCACACCACCAGAAGCACCCTTCAGTCCTCTAGGGCTCTTCAGTCTTGGCCTTCTTGGACTTGGGCTCAGCATCTGATGATGGTGGATCTGATGCTGCTTCATCATTCTGCTCAGAGTCACCAAAGACCTGAGAGTCATCATCCTGCTGAGAGTCACCAAAGACCTGAGAGTCATCAGCATGCTGAGAGTCCTCAGTGACCTGCTGGGGCATCCTGCTGAGCACTTTGTCCCTGATCTCAGCAAGCTCCTCCTTGATCACATCAGCCCTGAGGTTCTCAATGTTCTGGCAATGCTGGACCCACTGATGCTGCCTGACCTCCACAAGTGCCAGCATGTTGAGCAGCTCAGCCTTGCACTTGATGAGGTTGAATCCATTTCCCTGAGACTGTCCACTGAGGGAGGCATGCACCTTGTGCAGCTCATCAAGGGAAGACCTGAGGTCCTGATGCTCCCCCATGTCGATCTCATGCCTACTGAGGAAGATAAGAGCATCCTGAGGTGTAATGCCAAGATCTGAGATGAACTTAAGGAGCTGTCCCTCTTCCTGAGTAGTAAGCTTCCCCATTGCCATGGCTGAAAAAGTTAGTGCAGTGGAACTGAGCTAAGGTTCTACTGGCTGTGTTTGATCCTTCACAAGCTCAAAAATCAACCTGAACCATTGCAAAGAAGCTGAGAGGTTGCATACAAGTTCAATCTAAGCCATAACTCATGACACCAAATCAAAGTTGAACATATTGTGATTAATTAATGAACAGTTAGTTATAGAAATGGTTGGTTCCTTCAGCTGAGTTCAACCTTAGTCATTGAAACCTTACCCAGACCCACCACTTTCCCAAACATTTTCTGGCAATGCCTTTTGCTGATAGTGCTATGCTGATGCATACTGAGCCTTGCTCAGGACAAAGTTGGAAACAACTGAGAAGCTAGCTGAGGTAGAAGATGATGTAGCTCACAGTCTGAGGTTCTACTTCATAGTGAGTCTCACTATGAAGTAGAACCTCAGTGCCTTGGCTTCTCCTTCTCCTCAGCACTGAAGATGCTCACAACTAAGAAGGATGATGTAGTCACCAGGTACTCCACTTTCTCAGGATGCTGATGTCCTGTCAGGGGCAAAAAGCTGAGAGCAAAGCATACAACTATTTGACACTAATCTCAGTGTATAGTGTTCATTGAATAATTAATCAGATAAATAAGTAACTACCAATCAATATGTGTTAAACAAATTGACTAATTAATTATGCAATCAAATAATTCCAACAATTAACCTGCAGAAGAAGCCTCCACATCCCTTCAGATCTGCACACCTTTTTCCTTCATTCAAGCTGTATGGATTGCTTCTGAAAGCAAATTTAAAAAGGACACTGAGATTTCACTCAGTGATGTTCCATCTGCCTGAGGCAGCTACTTATCCTCATCATTCTGAGATTTTTGTTTCTTAGCTGGAGGACTGAGCAAATAGACAGCCCTGTCCCTTGGGATCTGGTACTTCTCTATGAAATCTTCAAGTTTCTGAGTCATGAAAGCATCCTGAGCCTCCTGAGCCTCCCTCTCAGCTTTTTCAGCCTCCTGCTGAGCCTCCTCCTCAGCTAGTACTGCCTCTTTCATTAAAACCATGTTCTCATGGGTTCCTTGGAAAGCAATGATGCTGTTTGAAATCTCCTGAGACACATCTTCCATCAAGCTGAGATCAGTCTTCAGTCTGGCCACAGTCCTTTCCTGCATTTTCTGAGCTTGTTCCATCAATTCTATGCATTCTTGGAGCCCATCCATGTGAACTAACAGGTCCTCCAGAGGTTGCTCATTCATGGAAGCATCTGAGAGAAGCAGAGCTATTGCTGAGCACCTACCCCCAGGATCCATCTGCTGGAGCTGGCTGAAGTAGTATGCTTCACCACTATGACACTCACTGGCCTGAGGTGGATCAGCTGGCCTTGCCTTAGGCATCACTGGTGTGCCTAGAGGCTCAGGAGGACGCTGAGAAGATGAAGGCCTAGAAGCAGAAGGATCTTCCATGAACTGAGCCTTACCATAATCTGCCTTCACTGACTTAGCCCATGGCAATGGATCCATGCTGAGAATCCTGGTGTAGTACCACTGGATCACCCACTGAGGCCATCCATCTGAGCCCTCAATGCAAGCTGCTTTGAATGAAAAAAAAGTAGACTGTAATTGATCAATTAATTCATGATGTTACCAAGTAATGAATTGCTCAATTAATTAATTAATTGGCTAATTGATTAATTAATTAATTATATGATTAATGTTGTTTACTTAGTTTTGAACTGTCACTGAGGTACTTGTAATTAGCAGTAATACTTTAGTTCAAAGCACATAAAAATCAGGAACAAAAAACAGGTAAACAAAAATAACATTATTCTAAGTCCACCCAGGAACTCTGCATTTGCCACATCCTGACTGCCAAGGAATTCTGCTGAGAAAAATGTCAGCTCCACAGGAACCACAGGCAACCTTAGGCTCATCCAAGTACCTGGGGTACTTGACCATAACCTCCTTATCCTGATTCTGGAACAGCTCAGAGATGTAAGGTCTCTTAGGATCACATGGTTGCACCAACTGAGCATGCTTTCCATTCTCTGATCTATACACCATTCCAGCAGGAATAGTGCTAAGGAGTTGCTGAGGTACCCAGGGCCCATATCTGCCCTCAGCATCCTTTTTTCCTGAGCCTTGGGCAGCTGTCTTCTGCTGCCAAGGGTGATCTGCTGACTAGCAGCAGTGTTTGAACTCATGGCTTGCAAGAAGTGCAGCTGAGTTGGTGGAAATCACACTGAGATCAAAGCAGCTGAGGAATCACATAGACATGCATAATTCAACACCATGCAAGCAAAATATCTAGTTGACTAATTCATTTATTACAATTATATATAATGAATCAATAAATATATAGTTATTGAATATGATGCATGTGCAAGTAATTATAAGAAACTTACACATGCATAAGCATGCATTACTGATCAAGATTGCCACAAGTCTGAGGCCATGGTCAAGCTGAGCACCAATCCTACCCCACCAGAAACACCCTTCAGTCCTCTGGAGCTAAGTGATCTCATGGTGCTGAGTGATTCCAGCATGCTCTTCAGCAGCACCATTGCTGAGAAAATCAACACAGTTGGATCTGAGCCTTCACAAGCTTTGGTATATAACATCAAAACTAAGTAAAGATTTTCCAAAGGATGAGTTTCAGCCAACCAAAAAAAACATGAATGATCATGATACAAAATAGTATGGTTTGTTTGGGGGTACACTATTGTGTCCAGCTGCTTCCTGATGTGTTTTTTTGAACATTCTCTTTACCTTTTCCTTTGCTATTATTTTTTATTTTCTCAATTAGTTTCTTTTATTTACAATTCTCAGAAATGCTCAATTTCTCAAAATATATGATGCCTTATTAAAACCCAATTAAAAAACATGACTCAAACAATTTTTCAAGAGGGTAGTCCATGAGCAACCCTGATACACAATAGTGTGGTTTGTTTGGGGGTACACTATTGTGTCCAGCTGCTTCCTGAGGTGATTGTTTTTTTTTCAACCATTTCCTTTTCTTTTTCCTTTGCTAAAGTTTGTTTCCTTTTACTTAGCTTCATTTTCTTGGATTCAAAACCAAAGGCTTTCCAAAGGATTAGTTTCAGCCAAGCAAAAAAAAAACATGAATGATCATGATACACAATAGTATGGTTTGTTTGAGGGTACACTATTGTGTCCAGCTGCTTCCTGAGGTGATTTTGTTTTTTAACATTCCCTTTACATTTTCCTTTGCTAAAGTTTATGTCTTTTATTTTCTCAATTAGTTTCTTTTATTTAGAATTCTCAGAAATGCCTAATTTCCCAAAATATATGATGCCTTATTAAAACCCAATTAAAAAACATGACTCAAACAATTTTTCAAGAGGGTAGTCCATGAGCAACCCTGATACACAATAGTATGGTTTGTTTGAGGGTACACTATTGTGTCCAGCTGCTTCCTGAGGTTATATTTTTTTTCAAGCATTTCCTTTCCCTTTTCCTTTACTAAAGTTTGTTTCCTTTTACTTAGCTTCATTCTTCTTGGAATCAAAACCAAAGGCTTTCCAAAGGATTAGTTTCAGCCAAGCAAAAAAAACATGAATGATCCTGATACACAATAGTATGGTTTGTTTGAGGGTACACTATTGTGTCCAGCTTCTTCCTGAGGTGAAAAAAACAATCATCCATCCAAGTAATTATTTTAAAGAATATCAAATCTAAATTGATTCACATCTGCTAAATTCAATCTTAGTCCATGCTGCTAAGTTCAATCTCAGTAATTAATTAATTATCTTAGTGCTTGCAACTCTACCCAACCCCATCACTTTCCCAGCCATCTTTTGCCAGTGTGTCCTGCTGATAGTCACATGCTGAGACATTCAAAAATCATCGAGCCTTGCTTAGCTCAATGTAAAAGAAAATCACTCAAGCTTGCTGAAGACCTTAATGCTGAGTGAGGTAGGCAGAATGCTGAGGTCCTGTCAGGGACAAGAAACTGATAGCAAAACTGAAAGACCCATTATTTGACACTAAACTCAGTGATGTTAATGTCCAACATTACCCATTACTTATGCTAAAGTAATCAATTAATTAACTAAATAATTGATTAATTATTGATTCATTAATTAGTTAATTAAGTAATTAACTAATTAAAATATTAATTAATCAATTAATTATTCTAAACTGCAACAACAACCAGCAGCAGTGGCAAAACCACCCACATCACTTCAGAGCTGCACTCATTTTTTTCTGCCAGCTAAGAAATTCTTCACAGTGCCTCTGGTATAATTACTCAGGAAGTGACTAAGGCTTCTAATTAACTATATATTTGCTCAGCAGTCATGCACCTGAGTTAATTATACATCCACAACTTCCTTCACTGAGTCCTGAGGCTTGTGATCAATCTGAGGAGACTTTTGCATCAGCTGCCTGAGATCTAGTTCACTCATTTGAT
>CAMXCT020002700.1:0-73330 GCA_947184155.2 Cladocopium goreaui
GTATATAATATGGATATGGGACAATATAAAATATCCTGTATGTAATTTAATATATATATATATCTTCCCATTCTCATGGTCCATAATGGCACAATGGTCCTGGATTCCTATGGTTTCGGCCATAGCCCGAGCCAGTTGGGGGCTCCAGCTCCATCCGTTTCGCAGCTTCCTGGATAACCTTCACAGCCCCCGTGGCGTCCCAAGCCTGGCGTTGTCAGCTTCACCCACAAGTTTTCGAGTTGTTGAAATCATATGTCTATCAAATGCTAGATATAGTATATAGAGAATATCTAAGATCATCATCATCATCATCACCATCACCATCACCATCACCATCATCATCATCATCATCGTCATCCTCATCATCATCATCATCATCATCATCATCGTCATCGTCATCGTCATCGTCATCGTCATCGTCATCGTCATTGTCATCATATATGAGCGGTTGTGAAAACCCTAGGTTCACGGAAAGGACATCCACAAATTTGGGAAGGTCCCATCGCTTACCACACGTTTGTACAATAATGATATATGGTAAACTTGGGGGGTATCGCTTGCAGGTAACTGCTGCATTTATATATATATATATGTGATGAACTATGAATCATATGTGATATTTGGGTATCGCTAATGTGGATATTAGAGAAATATGATGACATATCCTTGAAAAGGGGTATCGCTAATTTGGGAAGGTCCCATCGCTTACCCTGTGTTTTTAACAATTTCCATCAATTTCAATAAACCAATGTCCGTCGAATACATATTTAGTATTGCCGGGGTTTTTACGGTTGCTCATATGTATGTACGGATGGATGGATGGATGGACGGACGGATGGATGGATGGGTTTTGGATGGATGCATGCATGCATGAATGTATATCATAATCTTGTTACAATAGCACTATACTCCCAGTGTCTCATAGGTACCTTCATAGTCACCAACTGGGGATTTCGCAACCATCCACAGTATGTTATCATATGTTATCATCAAATATAATTACCATATCTAAGATATATACATAATTGTATATATATATATATATGCATGCATCATATGTTACAATGTTTATCCTCTTGATAGTGAGTATCCAAGATCATTGTGATTCAGAAGATCTCATAGAAAGCAGGAGCCGCCCCTCTGTATCTGACCCCCCTGATCTTGAAGGGCCAATTTGAACAGCACCCAAAATCGAGCGGAGCCTCCCCTGTGTGTTGCTTAGTTGTTGATGTGAGGGCCCAAAAACCCTGTCAAACAGCAGGTATCGTTGATGTGACCTCACCCATTTTAACTTCTCTTAGCTGCTCTAAGCCCTCAAGAGCATCACCAAAAGACAACTTGAGAGCTGATATGAGCGAGTTATGAGTTGAGTCCGTGCCTATGAAGATCTAATGATAAGATCATCCCAGGTGAATCATCAACACTTTGCCATGGATCATTCCGTTTTTAATGGGTAGTTTCATCGAACCAAATGGGCCATAGCTTCCTCAGCAAAAACGTGAAATTACCACAAGGTATCTTCACTTCACATATCTTCAAGTTATTCTAAAAACACGTCTCTGCCTTGAAACTTACCAAAATCAGCATCCAATGTCCAGAATCCATGATTCTAAATAATACATAATAATACGTTGAAATGGTCCAGAATCCATCAAACGCCCTGGACAATTTCCTCACGAAAATCAGGAAGGCACCCCTCTCTGCCTCTCGACAAGTTGCTGCCCTCGTTGCCAGGGACTGAGCGTCAGCCTGCCGGCTCCATGGGGTGCTGGGGGAGCTACATCTTGAAGGCCATCAAAACTCTGGTCAGCAATACTGAAGATCAGGGAGCACCCATGATTGAGGTTGGGCACCCCCTATTTTCGTATACGAATCTCATGCAATTTGTGGATCTGATAACGGTCAGTGCCTCCCATAGTTGGACAGCTCCCCCAAAATAGGATGGTATATAAGCTAAATACAAGTAAAACATGCAAGGCCATCTATGGAATCTATGGTTCTTTGGGCCTTAACTCTTGACCAAACACCATAGGGATTGGTTAGATATTTTATTAATCTATCTTTGTCTGATATGCTGTTGACATGTGCCCCCAGTTTTTATGGTTAAATGTGGTTAAGACAGATCAAAACATGTTAAACCCCCATTTGGAGCCAAGTCCCCATCCTCCAGGCGCACCTGGAGCCCTGAAGTCTCCGAGGCTTTCTTTGAGCTCGGTTTCCTGACCATCTCTGGACTGCTGGACGATCCAAATGATCCAAAACCGCTGATTCCGGAGGATTCTGATCATACCTCCAGATGGTTAATTGATGTTAATTGCAAACCATGAAAACTTTAGGGCAACCACAAAATTGACATTTGACCTTTACAATTTGGGCATGTGTCAGAATTCGACACCCCAAACGCTGCATGGTTCAACAAGTGCTGATCCTTTGCAACAATCTCAGTTTTCGGAAATCATCCCCATGCGGCAGCCACGTCTTGTGCCTTCGGGACCGCGCAACTTTGGCACGCGTCCTTCTTGCTTGGACCTGCGGGAGATTGGGATGGCTATAAACCTGTGGGTCTGCAACAATGGGAAGTAACGGATTAATTAATGACTAATGGCCTACCTTTAGTGTGAAAATGATGAAACCACCCATTTGGGCCAATCGAAGCAAAGTTGTTTTTGATGTTTTTGATCTATTCTCGGGGAAGGATAGCATCCTAGCATCATCGCGGATGCTTTTCTGCCAGGCTCTGTTCCATGGCACCTCCTGACAAATGCGTCTGGCCGCTTTGGTCGCTGCTCGTATGATGTGCTTCGGAGAAGCACCCTGCACTCAAACCCAGCAGGATCACCAAACTGGCTGTCTGGGGTGGTGGTGAAATGGTCATTGAAAGTTGGGGCCAAGCCATGTTTTTTTGTTGTTGGAACGGAGATTTGGAATTGGACCCTGAGAACACTCTACAGAGTATACACCCCAAATCCTTCTGGGCCTAGGTATACACTACTATGCAACTTACCTATCCAGGGGGGCCCTTCCTGTATGGCCCAGATTTCCATCTTTGGTGACTAGAGGAATCTGTGTTCTGAGTCTCATCAACATTCCAACATTCCAACTGAGCCTCTCGGCTTGCCCCTTTCCTCTGACACTGGATGGCTGCTAGGCCTATCGCCCTTTTCTAGATATCACCATGGAAACAACTTTCAAATGCGTTCTATCCATTCTTGGCAGGAATGGTTTTTGAAAAACATAGACTGATATAAACGTATAAGGATCTCAATGGCACCTCCCAAAACATAAGTCTTCTAAGATTCTACCCTCAAGGAACAAACCGTTCGCAAATGCTCCATGTATGGTAGATTTGCCTGCCGTTGAGGGTAGATGTTGGTAAAGATTCTACATACGGGAAGAATCTGGGATTTCCCCATTCCCTATTCTTGAAAACCACGTCCATATGAGCAATGAAAAAGAAGCATACTAGTTGGTTAAGAGGTATAACGATGCGTTGTCATCATCCCAAAGAAATAAATGTAAATTACAATCCCCAAAGCCATCAACCATATCAACCGTCATGTATCAGGTATATTTCCTATCTTAGATAGTTTCTTTAACATACATAAAACCCCTTAAACGGATGGTCAATAAGTTCAATCAAACCCCAGGTTTATTTTAAACCTCTACAGCTGTTAAGTCCTATGAAATCCTATGAACTCATATTAAGTATCCCATTAACATCCCAAAAAAAAAAACATATCCCAAAAACATATCCTATCAAAAATATCCCAACAAATATCCAATCACAAAAAAACATAAACTATCTCATTCTGGACTCACATATCCCACCTCCCGGCCATGACCTCCACCAGCCCCTTCTCTGCTGCTCGTATTGCAGCTGCCATGGCACGCCAAGTGCTTTGACGGCTCGCGGGGCGAACCGCCTTGGTGTCTGATCGCATGAGTTGGAGCTCCAAGGCAGGGCCTAAGGCTCTTCCAAAAATTCGTTAGGTTAACTAGGAAAAACACATAAATGGAACATTGCGAACAATGCGAGATGAACAAGGGGAAATTATCCGTTTGAAAAACTTTCCACTAGAATTAAAGTCAAACAAGTTACTATGTAGATAAAACGTGGGATAGATAGAATCCCTTCGCCCGAATATTGTATGACACTCATATGAGACCTCAAATCATGAGTAGATCCAATATTGAAACAGCGGTTTCCGTTTGTTTTGGTGTCTTTTGGCAACCCTCTGAAACCTCCAAATAGGACATTTGGCAAGCCTGAAATTTACTGACGGAATTTTCACCTG
This sequence comes from Cladocopium goreaui, assembly GCA_947184155.2. NCBI lineage: Eukaryota > Dinophyceae > Suessiales > Symbiodiniaceae > Cladocopium > Cladocopium goreaui. Next base: position 4,296 of record CAMXCT020002700.1, read on the forward strand.
AAACCTCCAAGTGGTTCATCGGTCCCATTGTACCCCCAAGTGGTTGACTGACTGATGAAACATCAAGGGGGTCATCTCCAGCAAATCCAGGATCATGTGCCTGTGAGAACTGGGAAACCCACCATTTGGGATGTCATTCTAAAGGTCAGGCAGCCGCTTGGGAAATTCCAACATTTTGTTATAAACATGACTCAACATGACAGGTGTGAGCATTTTGTGATTCTCACCTGCCAACCATTCATAATCATTCACAGTCATGCACCCCCAACGAGAAAGACAAACTATCACTATTTGCGAAGGATTTTACTGTTAAGATCTTTTTGGGGATCGCGAAAAACCCGCTGTTACCATACTGCAAACAAGAATCTCTACTGAGCATCACCAGTGCTCCGTGAATGCGAAATGCGCCCAGTGGCCCGGCAGTGTGGTGAAAAATGGACTTTGAACAGATTGCCAAAATCTTCCTACTTGCATATTTTTTTTGGGATGGGGGAATCGGCTCTGATATTTGCTTGATGTTTTTGATGGCATTTCCAACTGGGTCCAAAACTTATACAATGGGGATTGAAACCAAACTTGACTATATTGGCTGATGTACACCTCTGATGTTTCGACAATCTGCGACTCTGAGCTGAGGGGGTGATTAAGTGTGTGTGTGTGTGTGTGCATGTGTGTAGTTGATGTCACTGCCTTTGTTGGCGTTGATCAAGGGCTATGGTATTGTTGATGCTATCTGTCAGAACGTCAGAACTCTCCTTGAGTAAAAAATGACTGTGGCAACGCGCCTAAAATGACAGAGGCATCCGGTGAACGGTTTAAACCCCCAAAGGCAAACTCCAAGCACTTTGCTCAAGCAATAAATGATGCAAGTGAAGGGTTGAGTGCTCACATTACGGGGGTGAAATTCCAATGCGCATGTATACACATTTTGTCAACCCTTAGCTCAAAGACCCCTCTACAATGTCACAAAATAACAGAGATGTCATCCTATTTAAATTCAAACATGCCTTTACTATTTTACAATCCTATTGATGTGCCATCGGGAATGATGCTTTGCAGATTTTGCACATGTGGAACCAGCGGCAACATCTTATATAATAAAATATGCAGGTTGCTGGTGTCGATCCCACAGGTGCCAACTTGTCAGGCATGTCACAGACCCCTTGCTTGGCGAGTGTCAGCATATATATAATATATAATTTTACATGGACATGTGACACATCTATACAAACAAATGTATGTAAGCAATGGAATGTAATGCAATGCGATGTAGTGTCTGTATTGAGTCTACATTATATAATATATAAACATCTACAATGTGTCTACATATAATATGTATATATGATATGTATACAAGGTGTGTATATAATATATGAATGTATATGGAATATGTGTGTATATATATAAAATATATGCATCCAAAAAATGTGTTAGATATATAATATCTATACATATGGTATGTCCATATAATATGTATACAGTATACAGTATATGACATGAAAACACAATATTATATGAACATATGTGTGTATTGTGTAAATTGATTAATTGATTAATCAATATATATACATATATATATGTATATATATATATTATACTGAAATCATTCCTACTGTTTTATTATAAAAGTGGCAAGACTTCTTGCTGTTCAGCTTGGGTAGCAGACTTTTTTCCGCCACCATCTTCACGCCAAACCTTGCTATGGTTGATGGCGACTCGGGTCCAAAGGATCCCACATTGGAAACTGAGGCTGTGATGATTTTTGGTCTGGAAAACAGGACACCCCCGAAATTTCATGGTTACCCTCTGGTAAACTAACATAGCTATGGAAAATCACCATTTTTAATGGGTAAATCCACTATAAATGTCAATTTTCAATAGCTTTTTGTATGTTTACCAGAGGGTAATCATCATTTACCCCAGTACGATGGCCATCCGGGGTGTTATTTGACCCGATTTTCAGAGCCAAATTGCTGACTGATGCTATTGATTGGGCTATGAAAAGAGGTCCCGAAGGTTGGCAATGTGATAAACCCAATGAGTCGGTGAGTGGCAGCAAACTTGTCGTCCGCAAATGTGCGAGCAAAGAAACGTGGGAGCAAAGTGAGACCCTCTGCGCACAATAACTGGATCATTTGGCATGCTGAGCCACAGGGCAAGAGCCAGGCAAATGGTGCGTGTCAAATCAGATAGGACTTCATTGGTATTAGAGCATTTTTGCAACATGTCAAGCGGATGTCAACAAGTCAAATCCCTGCAAATATGATGAACATATCAAAGGGCTAGTACATATTGAAAGGATGTTGACCTTTCTCTGAGGATTATAGGACCATCCCAGTGGGTATGGTCCTGACTACTTCCATGTGGGACAGCCACTACCGACCCCTGTCCTCCGAGATGCATCTTGGTCTTTAGTGTACTTAACTTCGCATACTTTTGGGAGCAACATCTAGACCAAACATGTATATCGCCCGATTTAAGCAATTCCAAGGACGGTCCAGCTTAGCCGGCTGCTCTTGCTACATCTGAGTAACAGTGACATCTCTTCATTTTCTTCACACTTTGACTTTTGCCTTGCTCTGCCTCTTCCTCCGCCGGCAAAAATGCAGCGAAGCAACTGTCTAGGGTCATCTCCCCTATTGCGACAGCACCCGCATCGGACAAACGCATTCGAGGCTCCAGAAACCTTCGAAGAATTACAGGGATGAACACATTCATAATGGTCACAGCATCAAACATGGGTCATTAAATGTCCCCATTGAACATCACCCAACCATTATATAGGTATATGGTCTATAATGGCTACTATAAGGTGATGTCCAATATACCCAAAATGGGAAAGTTACCAACCCCTGTCAAATCTGGCCCTGCTCTTTCATACTCTCGGAGGCCAGTGGGATGACAGAGACAGTTTGTTGGAAGATGGATCTATCGACCTAGGAAGACTGATTTCGCCCATCCAGGGAAGCCTATCCTGATGCTGAGTGTGCAACGCAGAGCTTAGACCTATTTGAGATCTCAAGTTGGGCATACCGCGTACCGCAAACATCCCCAAATCATCTGCTGTTGGGTTTTCACGTATATATATATATATACACATACATACACACACACATATATATATATATATATATATGTATATATTATAAAGCAATCTTCTAAACAAAAAAAACCATCAAAATCAACGTCAACAGGATCTTTCTGGAGCCAACATCCGACTGTTTGCCAAACGCAGCGGCAGCGGCACACTTTTGGCGCCGAGCCAACTCGCGGCATCCCTTGAGCCCAGCCGAGTCGCGAGTTTGTCTCGGTTTCGTGGGGAAAACAGCAAGCCATGTCTGGGGAATCCCCCACAAAGGTGGCAAATAACTCCAATTTCACTATGGTTTTTGTTGGTGATATATAGGTAATATATAGGTGATATATATATATATATGTGATATATGGGTGATAATTGTGATAATTGTGATATATCTATAGTATTCATGGGGTTTATGAAGCAATTTATAACGTTTGGGCACCACCTTGGATGGAACATGAACATCCCTGGGCTTTTTGAATCGAGGCTAGGTAGATCAAAGACCCACGTATACTTCGTCGAAAAGAACACATGGGTGGGTTTTTCTGTCCCTTTTTGATCCTCAACTGGGGATTTTTGGAACATCAAAACAAGTTTCTGTTGGAGGTTCTATCCCCTTTTTCGTTCGGTGATGTGACAGATTAGGACATTTACCAAGCCCTGACATTGCTGCAAACATAGTGCAAGGATCCAAAACATAAACCTCAAGGTCATTACTGAGGTCATTCATTCATCACCTTTCTTTGGAGACAAACTCCAGCGTTGAGATTGTATGTCCAGGAATAAAAAACACATATTAGTCACGCGCCTTTTTGGTCACTCGACGATAGCAGCTGTCAGGCACCTCAAGGGGATGAACTCGGAACTGTGAAGAAAAGGTCCATCCTGACATCATCTGGGGATGGGTCAAAACCTTGTACCCCTGGTGAACATCAAAATAGCTGGTAAATGGATGTTCATCCCACTAAAAATGTATCTATAGGTATTGACCCATACCCACATCATCTGACATCCTGAAACCTGAGAAACCTGAGACTTGAGGCCTGTGGCCTGACCTGTGACCTGAGGAATCCAAATGGTGATTCACTATGGGAAACCTTCGGAACTGTAGATTGCCCCCGCCTGAAAAATGCAAGGGCGACATTGCCACCTGGGGACAATAGGCTCGGGCCCACAAACAGTTTCCCCACACTTTGGAAGCCAAATCTTGGAGTCCAACAAAAGCGCAACATCTTTCAATCTGTTCTTCTCATTTTCTAAGAAAAAAAACATGAACATCTCCAACTGATTGGTGAATGGTGGTGATCTCAACTCAAAGTTTAGTGGTTGGAGACCATCATGGGGATGGAAACTATCTAAAAACCACCCACCAATTCAATGGGAATTTCAGGATCCTAAAATGGAGGTACTGTACCATATAAGGCCATATTTTCTGGGGATATTCCCTTACATAGGCCTTATATAGACCTTATATATGCTAGGTACCTCCAATTTAGGTTCCTGAAATGGCCATTGACCAATGTCAGCTATCAGTTGGTTCAACTGCCATAACTGCCATACTTCTCAGCCAAGTTTTAAACTTCTTCCACTGGTTTGTTCTCAAGTCCCGGATATCCCCAAATACTATGATTGAACCATAGTGCATTTAATATTTTTGCTGTATCAGTATAGATCAGTTGTATTCAGTTAACTATACTAGATTATAAGACAATCCCTGTGTGCATTCTGCAGAGAAGTTGTGCCCACTAAACCGTTTACAAATACAGCCTTATACTACAAAATGAAGCTTGAATCTGAACCAACCCCCCTTGCTACAAAATGGTTTGGGTGTTTTTATGATGGATCAAAAGCCAATGTCGGTCACTACAAAATGACTTTACGGAACCATTTTGTAGTGAAAACGGGTTGCAATGAAAAATAATGATTCGCTACTAAATGGGTCACAGCATTTACTAGGGGAAATGCTATGGGGCAGCAAAAACGATCTAAGCGCACAATTTCAAATTCAATTGATCGGTTTTGAACCAAATCTGTCTCATTTTTCCTCCTTAAAGTCTCTATATAAAAAGCATGTTTTTCGATCTTTTTGGGGCTTATCTGGAGGGGGGCGCAGTAGGTTCTACAAAAGGTTGTGCACGCGTGTGTCACTACAAAATGCAGTGCATGACAAAAGTCATCCAGAAACTAGGACATCACGTATCGAATCTGTGCTTTGTGACATTGTGGGTGAAAGGAACTCTGAGCATGGATTCGTTGAACTGGGGTGAAACTTGACTATTGGACAAAAAGAGCAGGAACCTAGTAGAATGGGATTTAGATTTAGATTTTAATTAATAATCGCATGTGATGGCCAAAAAAAAGAAAAGGTGTGACAAAAGCACGGCGCAGAGGTTTTGAACTGCAATCGTCAGAGCTATGGGGCAGCAAAAACGATCTGAGCGCACAACTTCAGTTTCAATTGATTGGTTTTGAAACCAAATCTGTCCCATTTTTCCTTCTTAAAGTCTCTACATAAAAAGCATGCTTTTCGAACTTTTTGGGGCTTATCTGGAGGGGGGCGCAGTAGGTTCTACAAAAGGTTGTGCACGCGTGTGTCACTACAAAATGCAGTGCATGACAAAAGTCATCCAGAAACTAGGACACCACGCATCGAATCTGTGCTTTGTGACATTGTGGGTGAAAGGAACTCTGAGCATGGATTCGTTGAACTGGGGTGAAACTTGACGATTGGACAAAAAGAGCAGGAACCTAGTAGAATGGGATAGATTTAGATCTTAAATGATTTTAATTAATAATCGCATGTGATGGCCAAACAAGGTGTGACAAAAGCACGGCGCAGAGGTTTTGAACTGCAATCGTCAGAGCTAAAAACGATCTGAGCGCACAACTTCAAATTCAATTGATGGGTTTTGAAACCAAGTCTGTCCCATTTTTCCGTCTTAAAGTCTCTACCTTATTTGTTTTTTTTCGATTTTTTGGGGGCTCATCTTACCACGAAATAATCGTGAGTCAAGAGCCAAAAATGGTCTGAGGGTCCAAGCTATGTTCATGTGACCGAGCATGACTGGTAAAAGAGGGCTATAGGGTTTCCGGCACGACACAACGCATCCCAAAATAAATCACTACAAAATGCGTTTCCGATTTATGAGTGTAAAATGGAATGCCGCTACAAGATACAGTGCGCACCCTTTTACTACAAAAACTGGTGCACGGGTCCATTTTTTTGCTTGAATTATCCACGAATCAGAGGATGGTACCAAGCACGTGTTCACCCTTTTAGTAGTGGAAATGGTAAGGGGGATATAAGACAAACATATAGCAAACTAACCATATAGTTAGTTAACCCATCGTATCTTACATGGTCTTTATAACTACATATTTATGTTAACAGTATAACTTATGTGCCACTAATATAGGAGCTCACTATGGTTTATGTAACACATTTACTACTATAGTAATGTATCTTACCCTAACCATCCCAACTTGATTGGGGCTCTCGTAAGCGTTCGGGACCTCGGGGAGCACTCCCCGAGGTCCCAACATGCTAACAAGATCTAACAAGGGTTCCAAACTATCTATCCCTCTTGATTCACCCGTTGCGCCCCCGAAATATGACAAGATATTCGACAATGGTTGAGGATAAGACGAAGGAACCCTTCAGCTGTTAGATTGTGAAGCTCTGTAGCATCTAGGGGTCAGAAATCAGCTGGTTGAGAGGTGCGGCTTGTTCTCCGCACCTGATCACAACTGCCATGATGAAGTAAGTAAAGAATCAAATTGGTTCTCATTTGGTATTTCCCGGCTTCCCTCCAACCTATTGAACCTATTGGTAGGGTTCCAGAGGTTACAGGGGCGACTCTGGCAATGCTTAAAGATCATTTGGGATTGGTCAAAGATACATCTTATGCACATGTTGTTTTATGATCCTTCCCGACTGCTATTGACTGAATCTCCTACAGTAGGTGTTTTTCCTTATTTTGTTTGGCTCTCATATTCATTCCTGTCGCGCTTCTTTTGGGCTGTTGATTGGTTGTTTTTGCTTTTGTTGTGCGTGTCTATGTCTTGTAGCGTCATTGCTGGTTCAAAAGCACGTTGCTTTTCAATTCCGGCTGGATGGCTCTGGATTTCAGTTGTTTTACATTCGTTTCCCTTTAGATGTCATCGGGCTGGGTGCTTGTGAGCCAAGGGTGAAAGACCATTATATTTGTCAAGCTGACCCGTCCTGTCTATATGCTGCCGATAATTACTATCCCAAGATTGTGGCCTGGACTCGCGCACGCTTTTTGCAGGTGTATCTTTGATATTAACTTATAGTATTACAGGCATTTTTTGCATCCAAGAAACAAACAACTACAGAAAGCGCTTCAAAACTGCAAATCTTTATGGCCAAGCCCACTGGGACGAGCCGAGGTCACCGTTCTTCTGAATGTATACTCACCTTTTGATATAGTCAATATTTGCCAACAGAAACAATGCTTTCAATTTGCGATATGCTCGTATACAGGCAGGCTTCTTTGAGGGCTGTATGGCTTCTGTGTTCCTTCACATTTGCAAACATTTGGTAGGCTATTTACTTGGTTGCTCATTTTGATAATGACTTCACTCTTCACAAATGATATCAGTAAGGTAAGGCTAAAAGCATTTCTTGCACAAGTTCTATACAGTATTCTACTTTGTAGATTAGCCTACCAGGGGGGCCAATGGGTCAACCCCTGCTTACTCATCCATGCCTTTCACCAATCTCCAGTACCAGTGTGGGCTGGATCCTACTGTTCTTCAGGCTGCTTTTAACAAATACAAATACAATCAAATACATCATATTTTTTTAACGTAGTCCCGGTCATTCCCAAGCAAAGCTGTAAGCATGTGTTGCTGATGCGCAATGCGGCTCATGGTTCAGTATTGACAAAGGACAAGGCGTTTCAAGCACGTTTTGGTGACAAAGTCCTGTATTTGTTTATTGCTGAATCGATATCTCTCACACACCATGTCGCTAAACAGGACCCACTAACAGTTGGAACAAAGACAATGAATCTATTCATGCATTTTCTCAAAGATTGCATGCCCCATTTGATTTGTCACCCTGCCTGGGGGATAATGTTGAACATACTGGATTGGATTGGCTAAATATGGCTAAATGTTATGTGGCTGAGCCATACCGAACCCTGCTAGGATTGGCCCTCCAAATGTTTCCGACGGGTTTCCGACGGCGGTACCTCAAAAGGTCCTGATTTGAGGGCCCATGTAAGTGTTTCCGACGGGTTTCCGACGACTTTCCGACGGGTTTCCGGGTTCCCGGCCAGGTTCCCGACGGGTTTCTGATGGGTTTCTGGTTTCCGATGGGTTTCTGATGGGTTCCGACGATTTACGAAATCCTATGTGCTCTCACATGAAACGCCGCAATGTTGCATGAAATAGAGCTACCTAAATACTAAATTGTTGAAATTTCTAGGGCGAAACTACTCCGGTGTTGGTCTGAACCATGGGTTTTAGAGGTAGAGTTCGACAACACAGTAAACAATTTGGGATGACCTGGCACAAGACTAGGATCAACTTGTACGTTCCTTCCCAGCCAGCTATTGAACCCATTCAGTTCCTCTAATATGTGATTGATTCGTTAACATTTGCTTTCCCTGTTTATTTTGTTTGTTGCTCTATCTTCATCGTTACTGTACATGTTTCCTTAATTTGAATTTTGTTTTGTCCGTTATATATCCATATCTATTCCTTTGGTTTTCTTGGACCTTGTTGTTCACTTTGGGGTTCCTTTTGGATACCTTCCTGTGGATATCCTTGTGCTCGTTTTGGACCTTTGCTGCTATCCTTTTGGAATCAGGACTCATATTCATGGCTGAAATTACCAATCTTTGGATGCATTCAGTTCCTATATAATTTGGAGCCGCGAGGTCGCAGTCCCTGATGATTTTTCCCTATAGTCAAAACATTCTTCCCCTTTCTGGAACAATGTGGGCAATACCTGACTTGTGACTGCTACATGCTTGAAAAGGAGTTTGGAAATCATCCGTTACATGCATTAAGACGAAATCTACTAAGTTTCCACTAGGATGCATATGCCATCTAATCTAGGCTTTGATACGGAGCCAAATGGGCGTACATGGGCGTACTTTTCCGTACAGTATATGTGTGCGTACGCTTTTGGATTTGACTTGTGCAATATATGTATATATCAGTGCATGATTTCAATCCTTCAAACACTTGGTGTTGTTTTTTTCGTTAGCTTCATCAGTGCATCTTGTTGGTTGATTGTTCTTTTTAGGATTGCCTCGCACAAGATGTCGCTAAGCCGAGGCAAATAAAATAGCATAAAATAGCATCATATATAGAAAATTACTGTCGAATTCCCTTGTAAATGTCGTTCATTTGAAAACAAACGCTGAAATATTTTGAAATATAGAATCTAACTGACATTTGTTGCCTTCTGTAGCCCCACATGGGCTAGATCCGTGCATTGCTCTGTGCGACTTGTTTGATTGCGGTTTTAGTTTTCGACCAACAAAAAAACTGCTGGGACAAACAATTCAAAGGGGTATTCCACAAAGAATTTTGGCTGAAGAGCCGGCCTGTTTGTCTGGGTTATATATGTATAATTAAGCCTAAGCAGCATGTACTAGACAACATTTGGTAATATTTTATATATATATATAGTATACTATTAAACATTTCACGCCAAAAATCTCTCCTGACAATTTCTGTGATGCACTGGTGGTTCCTGGCTGCACTGCAAAACACATAACAAAATGAACATGCACAAAAGATATCAAACTTGTGTAGTTTACGACGGGCATGTCCATTGATCATATTGAGCATGTTTTGAACACGTATGAACAAATTAATTGTCAATCAGTTTTTATCAGTTTTTGGTACCTCGGTACCTCGGCCTATGTTCCCCGAGGGCCCCGACCCCTCCCTCAGAGGTTCGAGGTACCGACCCCTCACTCAGAGATACGGGTATCTCAATACCAGGTGCCAATGATTCTTAGGGTACATAGTAGAACTGTGAAATTTATTTAAGTAGAACTGTCAAAAATAGTTAAACTCTTAAATTACTATAGTATACTACAGTTCTATACTAACACATAGTACTGTGAAATTTAGTGAAGTCCATAGTGGTCATAGTGGTGGACCGCCACTTGGCCGGCTCACCTGGACCAGGTAGAGCGGCAAGGCCTGAAAATCCTTGAAGACGCAAAAGACGCGGGGCCTGTGCTTCGGTTGGGAAGATCCAACAAATCCACTGGTTGGTGGTTGACCTACCCCTCTGAAAAATATTAGTCAATGGGAAGGATTATCCCATATATTATGGGCTCAATGGGAAATAAAAAATGATCGAAAAACTTACTGGTGCTAAACGTAGGGAATGGATGGGACTGGGGGTTGCTGGGATGATTCTTACTAGTGATTTTGGATCATTCCCTCATTCCCTACTAAGCACCAGTAAGAAAATGAAAACAAGCAGAACTGGTTGGTGGTTGACCTATATACCCCTCTGAAAAATGATGGAGTTCGTCAGCTGGGATGATGACATTCCCAACTGAATGGAAACATAAAAAATGTTCCAAACCACCAACCAGAAAAATGGAGGTTGAACCAACCTTTGAACAGTTGCTGAAAAAACCAGATTGTTGAACTTTTGAAACCTTTCTTGAAATTGGGATTCTTTGGGACATTTGATTGGGATGAAGTTCTTTGCAGAGGATCACCGACAGGAATCCAACTCCCCAGGTATAGCTTGCTGTAAAGGAGTCGAGTCATCTGGGGTAATCTGGGCTATGTCCATTTTGAATCATTTTGAAACCATTTGATCATTCGAACTTCTCATTTTAGATCATTTCGTAACCTTTTTTTTCTCAGCTTTGAAATGTTACAACCGCGCCTTTTCACATCATTGCAGGTGCTGTCGAAGCGAAAGCCACCCGAAGAGTCTGGGGGTTCAAGCAAGCCCTCCTGGCGGAAACTTCTGGTGGGATCACTGCAGAACAGAAATTGAGAAGACATGGCCACAGGATGCCACAGGGGTATTCAAAACCTGTTGCCTTTTTTTGGAGATTCTGAATTCTAAACAATGGTTTGTACTTCGTAGGTGCTGAAATGTGGTCAAACAGTCGAGCAATCTCTTGTAGCCGCCACATATATGGATAGTCATGGATGCACATATTATCAAATACGGAGTCACCATGGTGTGCCTCTATTCTCGCCTGTAGACTATCAACATCTCTTCATGTTGGTGAGATCTACTGCACCTTCAATGCTTCCATCAATATATGAGAGAGAACTGAACAACGTATTGGGCATGCAGTACTTAGCAATAATTACCCAGCATGAATCCCACTTGGGTGCTTTTTTTAGTGTAGAGCTCTCAGATTCAGTGCGTTAAATCTAGAGATTTCCACCATGACACGGCAATGTCGAGCGCAGAGCGCCTTCCCGCGAGTGTGCTTCCCTGGCCTAGGAGGTTTGGCCCGCCATGATCGAACTGATTTGTCTGAGAATTTTGGGGAAAACCAGGTGGTTTTGGATAATTTTGGATGATTTTGGGGTATACCTCATTTTCGGATAAACCCATTTTGGAATTTTGGAATACAAACAGGTTACAAACACCCCTGGCCCATCCGTTGAACATACTGGGGAGATGTTAAGGAGCAGATTTGTGCTTACTTTCTGTTCTCAAGAAGAGAAAGGACATGAATGCTACGGAACTTCAACCAAGATGTCCTAGATTTTATGGTACCCTCCGGTAATCAAACGCGGCTGGCTGGAAAATCCTCTCTAAATGGAGGCTTTAGTGGGAAAATCATTTTGTAAATGAGGGATTTCCAATTGCTACATTTGATTACCGGAGGACACTTCATGAGTTTTTTTTTTCAACCCAAAGCATATGTTGCTTGGAAGCTGCCAACGTCTTTGCAAGTGCCAAACCAACACGACGGTTGACGCCAGAGGCAAAGAAACATTCCAAGAGCATCACTGAGGCCTTTGAAGTACCGGCAATCCAACTGGCACGACGGGTCACACCCATGTTTAGTCTACAAGGTGTTCCCGCCCCACTGGGTCACCCAAACAAGACTCCAGCCAGCAGCATGGCACGAGTCCGTTGGGTCTTGCCGGCAAAGCGAAGGGCGTAGCCCTGCACGTTGGAATCACTGACTTTGACCGTTTCCAGTACAGTGACTCAGCGGTAAACCCAATATCATGAACCATATAATTATAGAATTATATATATATATTCATTATTTGATGATTTCCGGAGGTGTTCTGGGGCTTAGAAACCTGCAGGTTTTGCTATTGCAATTACAGTATTTTCTGTCTGAACCACCCAAGTTTTGGCTCTCGATGGGTCTCCGTTTGTTTGAAAGAAATATGGCTAAACAAAACTCAACGGAGCGATCAAACGGAGGTAGTTATAGGGATAGAATATGGGGATATTAGTCAGCGAGGCAGGAGAACACATGGACCAACAACAATCCTCTGGTTTTTGCTTGGATTAAGAATCACAAACACCTGAATTCATAGTATATATAATTATATATGAGCTCCCGTCGAAATCCTTTACATCTGAGTAGTTGCTATTGTTATGGTTATCGCTTTTGGGAGGTTTTGTGGAAATCAGCATATTCCAGATCCAACATGAAGCCAAAATCATCCAACATCCATTCCAAAACAGGCTCGGAAATCGATCGAGGAATTGTTTTGTTGGTTTCAGGTGCTTCGGCACAATGTTCCTTTCATTTTGCATTCATTTGCATGCATCTTTCTTCATGTTCCTTTCATGTGCATGCATCTTCCTTTCGTTTTGCATTCATTTCCTTTCATGTTCCTTTCATTTTCCTTCCTTTTCCTTTCATTTGTATTCATGTCCTTTCATTTTCCTTTCATATTCCTTTCATGTTCATTCCAATGTGCATGCATTTCCTTTCATCTTCCTTCCATCTGCATGCATGCTCCTTTCATTTTGCATTATTTTCCTTTCATTTCCTTCATGTCCTTTCATTTCCTTTCTAAAGTTATGGAACTCGCTCGTCTATGGCTTGGCCAGGGGACCAAGTGCAACAAATGGTTATCGCTAAGTTGTCGCTAAGGTTATCGCTAACGAACCCCTCCAACATATGACATTGTTCGAAGGAAATTTGCGACAAATCGACAGACAGAGAGAGAGAGAGAGAGAAGAGAAAGAGAAAGAGAAAGAGTAAGAGAAAGAGCAAGAGAAAGAGAAAGAGAGCGAGAGGGCACCACAGGTTCAATTTCCATCAATTTCCCTCATCGGTTTTGCCCGTTCTGTGAATGTGCACAACAAACAGTATTTGCTTGGTTTACGCCAAGTTTAATGGACTGTCGTGTATGGTCCCTGGTTATCGCTTTTGGGGGGCTCTATCGCTTTACAGTGTTTCGTGCACATTTCTGACAGAAAAAAAATCTGCAATACTAAAGTGGTCTAAAACCATTTTGACCGTGACTCATACAATGTGGGGCCCCCCAGTTATAAATTGGTTTATAAACCCCAGTAACTATAGTTATAAGTACCATAAACCATAGTTATTGGAGTTATAAACCAACTTGGCTATCTAGGGGGCCCCACTTTGTAGATATGCTGATTTGTGCGTATTGGACCATACTGGTTCAATACAATGGAGTCTCAGTGACAGTGATTCCATCAATACTTGGGATACGTTGGACCAGCGGATCAGCACGACACCCTAAAAAAAACCCAGCCGCGGCACCGGATCTTCTGCGAAGTAGACGCCACGACCCAATTTCGAACCATGCCTTCGCATTGGCAGTGAGGATTTAATATATACATGTAATGTATATATTATATATATATATATATATATATTATATATTATATATTATATATATATTATATATTATATATTATATATATTATATTATATATTATATATATTATATATATTATATATATTATATATATTATATATTATATATATATTATATTAAATATATATTATATATAATATATATATTATATATATTATATATATATATATTATATATATAATATATATATATATATATTGTATATATATATATTGAATTCAGATGCTCGATAATGCTGGCATATTTGTCATTTTGGGGCTAAATCTTGGCACATATTCCATACATGGTTCATATATGGGTGTACGACCTGGTCTCTGCTACATTTTTGCTGAAACATCCCGCTCATGTAGTAATATCTGTTCAACCTTCAACTGATGCCAGCTGAGTGCTCTGTGCGAACTATGGCCGCCCAGATTCAAGTGCACATCTTGAAGCATATTGAACAGTTCGGCCATTGTGGATTCCATTGTGGATAGTTAAACCCAATCCCCACCATCATTTCAGTGACGTTGCAGTGAGGTATGAACAAAATCACCCAGGCTTTATCGGCACTGGACCCCGTCTTTTGGTGCGCCTGGCATTGAATGCGTAAGCACGATTGAAGCCGTGCCGCCTTGTTGTCTGAAAATGGGAGATGAACCCTCAATTCTGACCAAGTTTTTATTGGGAAAATGAGGAAAATTATGATCAACCATCTAAAGTACATGGAGTAGCCCTTTTCCGAACAAACCCAAATCCTTTGAACCAGGCAAAGGCATAGTTGAGGCAGCGCCGCTGAGGTATGTCTTGCGATATCTCTCCATACGAAAATTTGCCCTTTCGGCTCCATTCTTCCGACTTGGATCCCTGAAAAGGATGTAAACATTGTAAACACTTGACAGAAGTGGCTAAGCCTTGTAACACCAGGCTGGATAATGAGATCTAACTGATCTATCCATCCATCATCTGTCACCAGGCTGGATATCTGTTGGATATCGATGATCTAACCGTCCCCACCCATCCATCATCCATCGTCCCGACAGCGGCACACGATGTTAGGCACACATTCCCAAGAGGTTCCATGCCACAAGAGCCTTTCCTCGGACCACGCGGAAGCAAACCCCCCTGGGGTGAGGTAGGGATGTTATGAGAGTCTGAACTTGTGTGTATATATATATATATATATTATCTCAAGAATTACTATCTGCAATAAAAGGTGCAAGAATCATATCCATGCATTGTTTGAAAGCATCCCAGTTGCCACCAAAGCTAAGAATCACCTGGTTGATCACCAGGCCAGGAGCATGGTTTGGGCCATGCGAACTTGGTCACGACTACTTGGCAAGAAAAACAAAGATACAGAGATGAGTTCCTTCCGCAAAATGGCAAAATGATCTGATTTGTAATGATTTTGTATTATAACCCACTGAGCGAACCTAGCGATTTTCTCTGCATCTCCTTATAAATGGTCCAGGCCTTTACCATCATCATCTCGAAACAACTGGTGGACAGCTGTTGATCCAGTGCCCTTTGCTACCTGAACTGCCTATGATTGAGGAGTAGCTGCAATCAATATACAGTATATATATATATATTATATATATATATGGATTATATACAGAAAGGAGTCCCTCATCTCCTCATGAATCGGCTTGGTGATTCCAAGTGAGTACCTGAAACAAAGATACCAGCAACCAACACACATCACATCAACATATCTAAGGATAAAATCTACCAACTAGACAAATATCATATATACTATAAATATTCAAGATGTCCTTCCTTAAACCATTTGAAGATGTGAAACAAATATAAAAATTATCCATCCCGACTGATCTCAACCCCTCAACTCCGAGCCCCCGCGCTGGCCCTAAAGTCTCCCGCGCCGCACCGTAGGCAGCAGCCAAGGCGGAGCTCGTGGGCATAGCAATGCGGGCCACGAAGCCTAGGGTACACTGGGAGGATCAGAAAACCCAACGGATCATGAGAAAAAACAAGAGCAATTTATAAAATAGTCGTTATATTGTTATAGTTATAGCAGATAAGTTACTAATAATTCAAGTACCTTCATTAGAGATTAATAGTATTTAATAGTTATGTTTTCAATGATAATAACTAGTATTGAGGAATTTCTGAGGAATCATAGTTATACATTATAATTAATTATATAATTACATAAGATCATCTCATCTGAGGATATCTAAAGTATATCTTGTTACCAAACCATAAGAGTCTACTGGATCACATTGAGGTATCACCAAATCGACCAAACATAAACCAAGTAACCAAGAAGTACAAAAAAATGTTTGGTGGTTTTAAGCCCGCTGAAAAATGTTGCTTTGACTAACGAGGTGGTCGAGTGACACACACGGGTGCCACGTGCTCGAAGCTCATCCAGAGCCAACAGCAAGGCGGTATCCATGGAGGGTCCATCCTTGGGATATGATTCTTCGAAAACTGATGCGGTTTTTAGATGTTTTGGAACTCTGGGGTGAACTACGAGTGGCATTTTGCTGTCAACATCTGCATCATATAAATTCTACCGCATTGGGGTATGAATTACAAAAAATGGTCACTTTATCACTTTATCCATTCATACCGTAGATGGACGAAATATTCAAACCCCTTCTATCCGGTACAACCCCCTCGCCCCCAAAGTTCAGTGTTAATGTAACCTGAAGTTGATTAGCCCCAAAGGACGAAAAAAATCAAACCCCTAACATCACTTTTGGTAACACGCGCGCTGAAACATTGAGATTCGGTGGTGCGGGGTTCAACATAATGCGTGCTGCAGGGTGTGAATATTTTGTCCATCTACTGTATGTCCCGATACGTGATGAATTCATAGTATTTGTCCAAACATGTTGACCATAGAACCAACCATTGTACAACCAATTATCAATTACTATGTTACAAATGTATACAAATGTACGCACATGGGTTTGTCTGAAAATATTGTGTGCCTAAACCCAATGGTTAATGATCAGTTTCCCTATTAAATGGCTATTTCATTGGGGGTACCCTATTTTCAGACACAGCCACATGCTGAACATCTAATGTACTTAGCAATACTGCTAATCCTACGAGCAAATGGATCTGAGACAGCCATACCGCAACCCTGCCCCGGCCTGGAAGAACCTGGAGCCTTCATGATATATCCTGGATCATCCCAGCAACTGGTTAATATTCATATTTATAACTCAGTTATAATATGGAGGACCCACCTACTAACTGGTTATAACTCAGTTATAGTGTTTAATATCCAAAAGATGATGTGGGATAGCCCACCTACTAATCTATCTTTTGGAGGACTACTGCATCCCATCTTCTCGTCAAGATGCCCCAGCTTCGGTATCAAGATGTTCTTCGACCAGAAGTCCTCCGTGTTTCACAACGGCAGTTGCCACACTGCCGACTTCAGAGCTCGATGTTGAGCAACATCGGAGATGCATGACGTCAATGTCAACATTAAAGCCAAATAAAGCCAATGAAGTTATATATATATAATATAATATAATATAATTATATATATATATTAATTTACTTTAAGGTCATCAGAATCTTAATAATCTGATCATCTGATCCCAATTTCACCCATTTCTCCAACCCATCCTGGTGTCCCAGACCGCTGACCCTCCCGTCCTTGTGCCAACAGCTCGGACAAGACCAAGGCACCGGAATCCAGACCGCGTGGCGCGACCTGGGATGCCTGGGATGGGGCCAAACATGTTGGTGAAAAGCCACCGTTGAACAGCAACCCCCATTGCAAATGTGTCTGATGTATGATGGTATAGGATATTATATATATATATATATGTGTATTATATATATATGAATATGTATATATATATATATGCCTTGTCTCACTGGTCTTCTGGGTTGGACATCAAAAGAAAAACTACAATCTGTGAGAGTGTTCGCCAGATAATCTCGTGAACAGAATGTGTTGTGGCATGATGAACACAGGTAGGCATGGACACAAATTCCAATCTTCTCAATTGTGGAGATATCACAGATATCCTCCAAGTCACAGGGCCAACCTTGTTTCTTCGATTGTACCAAGTGAATACGCCCTTCACTATATTTCGCAACCCTGAAACATGTTGAAGAATAAACAAAATCCTTCTTGGAGCCCACCTTTACTTCATATCCCTGTGATGTTTTTCCTGGGTCCAAACAGTGAGCCATCCTCATCCGCAGCACCTCCTTCATGGGTGATGGTGACGCCTGAACCTGGCTGTTTTCGGCTACAGAATGAGCATATAATCTGCATGAGAGTCAGGAGAGTAGCCTGAAAAACACCAAACATCCTCCACTTGCAAAAAGTATACAGTACCCATGATACCTGTGGGTATGGACGTCCTTAGGGTTTTAGACATACCAAACACACCAATCTATCTTGGTGACCTTTCTAGTTCCAAAGACTCGTTTACGACCTGGTCATTTGGCCAAGCTCAGCAGATTTTGAGCTCAGCCAAGTCGTAAGTTGGTGGCGGCCATCTACGTGTGAGGTCTGGCCCCCAGCTGCTCAGCTGGATTCTACGAGGTCGGAGCTGCAAGCATGAATGGCTGTCGGGCAGGGGGTGTAGCTCCAGAAAAGGTGAAGTGACGACAAAAACCAAAGAAATTTTGAGACATTTGATATCATGTGATTGACAGTTTCTATACATGTGTGACATGCATGCTGGTAGAAATAGATCTGTTAATCTGTTTGTTTTTTTTTGTGTGTTTTGACCATTTTCGTTCGACCGTCTGATTCACAGTTGTTCCACTGGTTGATGATGCAGTATGCTAAAACAACTTCGGAACAACTCCCAGCAGATCTGGTGCTGAAAGTCCGCGTGGAGGTCAGTGTGGAGCCACCATTTCGCCCGGTCACCGTCACGGATGTTGTCCGCCCAGGTGACCAGCTTCCATGCTCAGCACGGACGTGTCATTTTGAACACGTCGAACACATTAACGAAGCTACAGTATCCGGCTCCAGATTCTCCTCAGGATTTTCCTTGTAGGAGATATACCTGCGCAGGAAACACGTGAGTTCAGGTCCTTGGAACAGTGGAATGTCTTCTGCACTTTCTGTGGCTAATTCTCGCCATAAGGGGTGACACAAATGCATACAAATATATACTGCATGCAGTCTCCACCCAAAAACTTCCAGTACATCCAATCCATTTTGAACAGAATTTACTGTGAAGCCAAATTGCTGTTTGCCGTAAGATCTGGGCACTATCGTATCAAGCGACTGATGGAGAAGCTGACAGGACTTGCTGAAAGCTGGCGTGGCCCAAGTGGACACATTCCAGCAATACTGTCAGTAAAACTTCAATGACGATCTGCTGCTTTCAAACCAAGTGGGCGGATTTTGAGGAGTCTGTAGATTCAGGACCTTCCAAGAATATCCCGGTTTCAATCAATCATCATATCAATCATCCCAGATTCTACTAGAACCATCGAGGTTCAGCCCAAGTTCCTCCATCACCGTTGAAAGCGGTGCCACGCGGCCACGCGGTGCCTGGTTCTGGGATCCACTGTAAAGATGTACTTCATGGGTCGTTTTCGACCGTCGAAGCCCCACGCTGGCCAACGGAGTCCTGGCACGCCTCAGCTGAGCTGCGAATGTTGGGAGATATTTTTGGATATTCCCAGGTGGTTTGGGAGATCCAGGGAATTCCAGGGATATTGCCAGATGGTGAGGTGTTGGCCAAAAGACGTACAGGTCAAATGTCTTTGTATTTGGAAGCGGCAAGCATGGTTGGACAAGTAGATTCACCACGGGTGAGGAGCATCATCCGATGTCCTCCGGGTCTTGATAATTGACCTGTTCCCATGTGTTCCACGGTCAACACTATGGGTATATCGATATATCGATATATATATATATATATGGGATATGGTCGCCCATCCCATCATCAGGGACCTTCAGTATTTTGACCCAGAGAGTGATCCCTCATCCCATATACCTCCAGCAGAGGGTCTGAGCCATTCCAAGCCGGCAAAGGGTGCGGCATGTTCGTAAGGCAAAAAGACGTCCTTGCCATAGTTCTTGGGGTTCACCTGCTTCGCAGCACAAGGTTTCGGCGCTGGAAGCAGAACTGATTCCAGGGGGAGTGACCATAGTGGAAACAAAGAATGGTGGACATTGTTGATGTCACACAGCCTTCACCAAGCCTCATTCAACGGGAACATATATCTGGGTAAATTATAATATTTCACTAACCTGAATTAAGGCCATTTGGGGATGATTCCCCTTACTAACCATGATTTCCAGTGAGGTCGCAGTGAGGTCGTTATAATTTACCCAGATATATATATATATATATATGTTCATTTCCAATAGTCCTGGGATGTTCAACTGGGTATGAGCTGGCAATTTGGAACAGATTCAAGGAGCATCCCACGCTTATTGAACCCGCGTTTGAGTTTGACTACTCAAAGAGTTTGACATCAACACATCCAAGCGTTCTTTGGAATTGAGATCCTCGGTCACCCTGCAGTTTTGTATGCTTCTATCAAATAGAAAGAAACAACTCGGAAAGCTACTCACTTTGATTTGGGGTGAATCATCTTTTTGGCATATTTGGACCGGAGTCAGAGTAGTCTGGCCTATATCATGGCCCATCTTGGTGGTCCCAGGGAATTGCTGGTGCCGTGTTTTTGGAGAAGTCTCCCAGATATTTGGACACGAAGAATTTCCAGAATGTTGAGGCAACGATATATCCGAATTCACTGTATTCAGCTCAGTGAATCATTTAGTCAGTTTATCCTAGTTTATCCATATATGGCATTATACGGTATAGAAATGTATAGAACGTCTTGGGGGTTTCTTGAGGGGATCTCAGTCGTCACCATGGTTTCAATTATTTATTCCACCTGGGAGGCGATGTCAAAGAGGCTTCTTCTTAGCTTCATGAGACCTGCGGCAAGCTGCAGGTCTCAGTGGCTGGGGGGTGACCAAGGGGATCCAAGGCGTAAGTGACCAATATTGGGGAATCAAATGTGGTTGACATAATTCAAGATCTGGATTCAAGCCATCAATAGGTCATCATGATTTACCAACCACATCCAACTGCCACATCCAAGCCATCCAAGCCATCCAAGCGGGATATGTCACCATCAAACAATGGGTCCATGTCACCAAGATGCTCGTCCCGCGAAGACCTTTGGCCCAACACCTCACAGGGCCGATGTTTCGTGAGATACTCGTGATGAACGTGCATTTTGTTGTCTGAGGAGGGTAGTATGGGGACATGTTTCGTTCCTCATGGGCTGATGTCATGTGGGGTTGAGTGCAAATGACATCAGCCAAAAGTGACGGGTTGACATCCGGTTTCCGTTCTGTTCACATCCCAACAATGCACAAACTAAACTAGATATGGAATCATTTGTGACACGATCAAGACATGGTAGATGTGGTATGGTCATAATGGGAACCCTCACAATGGGCATGTAAACCCTGGATTGATGAACATCCCCCGAAAACAGAGCAATTTACTCAAGCTTTGACCAGTACATTATGTTTATATATGTATCATACAATAAATATTTGGGTAGATGATCGATTTGGTCACATTCATCCTGCTTTTTTTGGGGGCCTGTTCCCTACAAACACCAGAACCCACGCCTGACAGCCCACACAGTGTCAAAGGCACCCATGAAGCCGCGGCTGCAACCTCCGGCCATAAGGATGATCATGGCTCCGAAAAAGATGTTTTTTTGTTTTTTTTCTTAGGACGGTGTGAAGGTGTCACCAAGTCCTTTTATGTATATATATGTATATTATATTACTAATGATACATAACATATATATTATATATTATATATACATAACACATGAAGTTCATAAACACATATGATGTCAAATCCCTAACAATCATTAAAGACAAATGCTTCGATCTTGAAATGGATATTTTACGTCTGACAATGGGGGACCTGACCCCTTGTTTTAAATGTTGGTAAACTCCTCAAACTGGATGGATCTACAGCAATAATTCTACGGCAATAATCACATTTGTGCCATAAAAAACATATAGCAACGTTAATACAATAATAATCATCTTGTTACTATTTAACATAAACTCTTATATATTCTATTCACATACGATTAAAATGTTGATCAACATAGACGATAACTTGAAGTGAATAGGTACTATTCACATCAAGTTAGGAGAGATCAACATAATGGTGAATGCGTAATCTATTTCGATCAACATAGATCATAACTTGATATTCATCTTCATGACGTTTGTGCGATGAGCTACCGCGCAACCTTCGCCCATGGGCCAGAAAGGTTCTCGCAAGGCATCCCCCGCGAAGAAGACGGGCAAGTTCTCATCCTTGGAAGGCTCTGGTTCTTAAAGTTGGGCCAACAAAAATAGAGAGTTAAGCAACAAACATCGGGATATCATGGAAGTATAATGATAATGGGAGTTGATGGGTTCGGGATAATCTGGGGATTATGAAAAACATTGAAAAACCAGTAACAGTGATGAACATTTCCCCTATGGACCAACTATTTAGTCAACAACTTCCAAGCAACCTCCAAAACTCCATGTAATTCGATACAATCTGAAATGTGTAATTACATAATTAATAATTATTAATGCATGTATAAGTAATATATCCACATTGGTGAAGTCGGAGCACTGGTCTAACCTCGGATTTTACCCAGCATAAATTGGCTTGTTCTTGCTTTTGCGCTGCAGGCGCGAAGCACGTTTCAGAGTAGGTTTTGATATCATTCATATGGTGGTTTCCTAAAATGGGGGGACCCCCAAATCATCCATGTTCATAGGATTTTCCATTATAAACCATCCATTTTTGGGTACCACCATTTATGGAAGCCCCCAATATATGTGAGGCATTCTTCGACCCACGAAACACGTCTCTTCGGCGCTGGAAGGGGACGACTTTCTGGGGTGTGGTAAGGCAGTGGACCTAAAACAGACTTGGCACATGTTGCAAACTAAAGCAGTCGTGGTTCCAGAATATGTACAACAAAGCGCCCTTTCGACTGTTTGAAGAACCCTCATCTTTGCCAGTTTAGATAAAGTTTGTATCCGGCAAGTTCTTAGAAGCAAGTGCCCACACACAGAACGAAATCATGACCATGTCAAGTCATCATTCCTAAATTATAAACATACGTATCGTAATTCATCTCATGCTAAATCATAATTAAACCATGTGCAAATCATACTAGTCGATTTGGTGTGTGTCAAAACTTGAACCACCTCACCACAATCTTTGGGGATCTTCAAAAACTGGATCCCAAATCATCCAAAAATGAAACCCTTCCTTTTTGTATTAAATGCCATTGTTTTTTTTGGATCCATTAAAAACGGTTGATCCCCAAAGCCATCAAAATTCCAAGCACCCCTAAATCATCCATTACAAATAATTATAAACCATTATAAACCATTGTAAACCATTATAAACCATTATAAATAATTATAAACCATTATAAACCATTGTAAACCATTGTAAACCATTATAAACCATTATAAATAATTATAAACCATTATAAACCATTGTAAACCATTGTAAACCATTGTAAACCATTGTAAACCATTATAAACCATTATAAACCATTGTAAACCATTGCAAACCATTGTAAACCATTAAAAACCATTATAAACCATTATAAAACATTATAAACCATTAAACACCATTATAATGATTATAAACCATTATAAAACATTATAAACCGTTATAAACCATTATAAACCATTATAAACCATTGTAAACCATTGTAAGCCATTGTAAACCATTGTAAACCATTAAAAACCATTATAAACCATTATAGACCATTATAAAACATTATAAACCATTATAAACCATTAAAAAACATTTTAAACCATTATAAAACATTATAAACCATTGTAAATCATCCATTGCATAGGATTTTCCATTCTAAAACCATCCAGCTATGCCCCCATTTCACCAGGCAATCCTGGCAGCCGCTGGCAGATCTGTCCAGGCTCGAAGAGGTACATAGGCTGAGAGAGCCAAGTGAGATCCTTGCGCGGTAAAGAAAAGGTCGTCTTGGATACGCACCACAAAATGGGACAGAAATGGACAGAAATAGGGAAGATATGGACATATATATGACTTATAATGACATGTAAACACACATAACCAACAAATGTGCGCGATATGAACTTGTGATACCCTGCAAAAATAAAACAATTCTTGGTTAGTGACTGACCACCCCAGTAAAGGTTGACCCACGATACAGTGCCGGTACGATTCGTGGCATGGCAATGGGTTCAGAATGTGCTTAAAGATACTGTCATAGTCAATATATGTCAATATACTACGTTACTACATACTGGCTGAAATTCTTCCGAAATCACAGTCTCGAGCACCTGATTTGGCAGTGTGTCAAAACCTTGTACCCCTGTAGTTCACATCAAAAGCTGGGATTTATGGATGTGAATAACCCCCTAAAAATGGTATTTTCATAGGTATTGATCCATACCCATTTCCTTGTGAGAAAGAATGACCTGCCTGCAATCCAGATGGGACCTTTCCCCACCGCCACCAAGCATCCGCATGGTAAGAAAACACCGACATGGCCGGCCGACCCAAGGGATCCAAGGCCACCGATCTGGGAGCATCGGAGCATCCAACTGCCCCGTATCTGAACCGTTCGTGTACCCTCTGGTAATTTGTTACATAGCTATTGAAAATGACCATTTATAGTGGATTTTCCCATTAATCATGGTGATTTTCCATAGCTATGTTAAATTACCAGAGGGTACCCCATATTTTCATGATCAAGCAACATTTTCCCTGCTCAAATGGCAATGTTGGTGTGCAAAAAAAACGAATTTTCACACACGCAAGAAATATTGGTATCCTGTTCATATCACACTAATTACATGCCCATTATATTTGTCGGCTTGATAGCCCTTGATTGATGATTTAACCACCATTAATCTCCCATCCATATAACCTCAGCCCCCCTATTTCAGCTGTTGAATCATCCATTCTTTACGTTTAACCCAACATTTTTAAGACACGCCCAAATATCATCTTGGTTGAACCCCCATTCATCGAATCTAGCCATGGCATCTCCCATGACCACTGCGATCCCCGCCTCCGCGCCCAAAAATCTCTGGGGATATCGACGCCAAACGCACCGTCGTGCTCGCTGTAGATTCTGCGTACCTTTTTGGAGACGGCTGGGCTGCAGATGCGGAAAGATGCTGCAGGAAAGAGGTGGCTTCATGGGATGAAAACCAAAGGAGATGGGATACAACATGAGGATTTTTGTGGGATCTTTAAATGATGGAAATCTAAAAAAAATGATGGGAATATCACCAACATGGGAGGATTATTTGGAGATTAAATTAGATGTAGCTAACTAATATGTGGATAGAACGTTGACAGTATGTATGATGCACTGCTCAATAGTTGTTGAATGTTGTTACCCTGGTAAAAGTTGAACACAACTTTAGTGGGACCCCATCTAAACAAATCTAAACCCAGTTAGATGGATAGTTTTCCCATTTAATGGGCTAAGTGGTAAATCCAACCCCAAGCCCACACTAAACATCTATGTGTATGGCTCTAATGATCAATTCAGGAATGGGTCCCGGAGAAGCCAAGATAGACATCTGGAAAAATGACGCCAACGTATGACTAGGTGTGTGTTTTTATAAAGTTACAAAGTGGGGTCCCGGAACAATAGCTAAGTTGGTGAACATACAGTAACTCCAATAACTACCATGAGCACCACATGGGATCAAAACAAGCAGGTTTTGTAGCTGACAACCCAGATTTGCTTTTGGGGTTCTTCAAAAAAACCATTGGTTTTTGGATGTCCCAGGTCCATGCCAAGAATCCTGATAACCGCAACGCGGAGTTCCATGGGTTTAATAGCTATAATGATAGCTATACTTACTCGGGCTTATAAACCAACTTATAACTGGGGGGGCCTCACACGGTAAAGCTACTACCCAAGGGCTGTTTGGCGCAGGGAAGCATGACACCAGTGATTCAGACCAATGTGGTCGGTGGTATACCTACCCCTCTGAAAAATGATGGAGTTCGTCAATTGGGATGATGACATTCCCATATATGAATGGAAAGTCATTAAAAATTCCATGGTTCCAGTCACCACCAACCAGTTATTCAAAATTCTAAGGTACACTACCCTCTGGTAATTTGTTACATAGCTATTGAAATGGTCATAGAAATAGTGAGTTTTCCCATTAAAAATGGTGGATCTTTCCAATAGTTATGTAACAGTTTACCAGAGGGTATCCCACAATAAATCCCATTAAATCCCATTAAATCCCATTAAACCACCATTTTCCTATGGTTTTCCCTGTCAAAGCCATATAAGTCCATCATACTTGGCGGCTCATCCCACTTAGTGCTTCCCCGTTTTTTCGTTGGCCTCTGAGGAGTAGAGCTCCACGACCTCAGGCAGGTGACACGAGGCGCAAGGCAAGGTCTGACTGGTCTGACTGGGGGCCCGGTGGACAGAGATAGCTATGTAACATGTATATCTAATTAGGATTATATTATATAACTATAATATATATATATGTATATGTATATGTATGAATTATATATATATATATGTGTGTGTGAATATTATATACTACAATATATATATATATATATGTATGTGTATATATATATATATGTATTGTAGTATATTGTATATATTCCAAACCACGCTGATCACTTGGGATATCTTGGGGTGGTTTCCTGAAACACGGACATTACCGAAACCTGACCTGCCAACCCTGTGGCTTTGAGGGCCTAGAATTTCAACCCAACTCCAACACTAGTATTCCATGGAAAAAAATATATATCATACATATATATTAATTATATTAATTATATATAAATTATATTATATTATATTATAATTATATTATATTATATTATATTATAATTATATTATATTATAATTAAATTATATTATAATTATATTATATTTTAATTATATTATATTATATTATATTATAATTATATTATATTATATTATATAATATTATATTATAATTATATTATAATTATATTATAATTATATTATAATTATATTATAATTATATTATAACCACCATATTGTTCCCAATAGAGTGGACAATGTGGAAACCATGGTTCGATGATTGGCACTTAACCGTTACCGAAAAACCATGGTGTTTGTTTCGTATTTCGTTTTCCGTTGGTTCCAATCCCGCTACCCAAATCTACCTAGGCACTTGATGGGACTGACTCCAACTGGTTGGTGGTTGACCTACCCCTCTGAAAAATATTAGTCAGTTGGGATGATGATTATTCCCAAATAATCCAAATGTTCCAAACCAACAACCAGCTCCAATTTCACCAAACAAAATGCTTCGCTCTGTTGATCTACAGGTCACGCGGGGATCTGCTTCTGATTTGTTTCAAGGAGGATCTTAGTTTTTCTGCGCTTCCCTTGGAATAGAACCAGCGTGAGCATAACAGGGGGCCACGCCAGTTCGGAAATGAGAAACTCGTGTTTCGAACAGGTTTTTTGGATCATCAAAGTGCTTGAAAATCCATAGAGTGTACCCTCTGGTAATTTAACATAGCTATTGAAAATGAGCATTTATAGTGGCTTTTCCCATTAAAAATGGTGATTTTCCATAGTTACGTTAGTTTACCAGAGGGTACAAGAAAAACACATCCCCCAACATGTGCCAGGCATTTTGGTCACATAGCCATCTTGCTCCACAACCGAGACTGAGGCCCTGGCCTGTCGTGCCAAGATCTCCAGGTTTTGCTGGTTCACATTCGCCAAGTCCTGGCTGCCAGGGATGTAGTGGAACAGCCTTTCCACCAAAACGATGGGAATTCAATGACAGAAAACCCAGAAATTCTGTGCAAAAGGCAAAAAGAACCTACACTTTTTTCGTATTCTCAGGATATTTTTAGAACTTGTTAGTTCTAAACTTTGACTAGTTGCTTTCAAGTTGTGCGTCAGCATCACTGACTGAAAAGGTGCCTGGCTGGTAACCACACCATGCTTCATCAGGACATCAAGGTCCACGGTCATGATGAAATAATGCGTCTCACCTTCATTCATCTGACGTTGCGCTTTCCGATGTGGGCAGTTTTTCCATTACAAATTTCAGTAAATGCCCAATAAAAGCAACTTTAGGCGGCAACCATAGGCACAACTCTATGTAAATAGAATCATGCTGCTTGTATGCAACCCTCGACATGCAAATCAATCCAAGCAACTTCCGCCCTGAAAGGTATATTTCTATCAATGAATCTTCCACTACAGAGCTGACGCTTAGTTGGTACATGTTGGTACAATGCTTGAAGGATCCAATTTTTCGATATTTTTCACACATCAAACATGACATCTTAAGTTATTTAAAGCAAACCAAACAACTCTAGAGAATGTGAGAATATCGTGCCGATCATCAAGGATCATCCCTGGCTCACCTGCATCACATGAGGTTGGGAAGGTTGGGAAGCGCCCTGAGCCCACCTTGGAGATAAATCAACCTCTTCACCAATGGAATCTCATCAGAAGTAGCTCCACGTGGGCATTCCTGGGTACCCACCACCGGGCTGGTCATGCCCAGTGAGCAGATTCGAAACGACATAGGACTGCAATCGGCGCTTCATAAAGCTCCAATGACGTCCGTATTCTGTGACCGTAGCAATTGGTGCTGCAGGTGTGACCTTCTCCTAGTAACATCATGCCGTGGATTTGTCTACTGCTTCAATTGCAGGCCAAGAGTCAACAAGAAGGCGGTCCTCGACCTCCTTGTGGTTCTGAAAATTTACCACCTCGGCTGTTCCCATACTGGCAAAGGTCATACTCCCTATGTAATTAGGTGGATTCATCACCTTTATTATCTTCTGCCAATTCGTATTTTTGGGCACTGTCAATACGGTTTCTCATATGGATGATTTTTTGATCATTCTCAATATGCAAAGGATAATATAACATAATAATTACATAACAACAACAATAATAATAATAACAACAATAATAATAATAACAATAATAATAATAAATAATATATTACATATATCCATATTCTCATACATATCATTATATAATATATATAATCATACATTATAATACATTATAATACATTATAATACATTATAATACATTACAATACATTATAATACATTATAATACATTATAATACATTATAATACATTATAATACATTATGCAATACACAATATATCTACATAATGCATAATAATACATAAAACTTAATAATACATAATACTGGTTGGTGGTTTAACCCCTCTGAAAAATATGAGTCAGTTCGGATGATTCTTCCCAATATATGTAAAGTCATAAAATTCATGTTCCAAACCACCAACCAGAATACATAATATAACCCTATCACGATCAACAAATGTTTCATGGCCCACGTTGACCGTCACAGTCCAGGCGCCACCGCGATCTCACTGCGGGGCTCTTCGCTTTGGCCGTCCGCACGGTGACGTTTGAGGCCCAAATGCTCGGCCACCCTGGGGCTTCACTGGAAGATCCCGTGCAGAGTTTGATGATTGTAAGGTACCATCGATGGTAGATGGTACCCTCTGGTAATTTGTTACATCACTATGGAAAATGACCATTTATGACCATAGAAATAGTGGATTTTCCCATGAAAAATCGTGATTTTACATAGTTATGAATTCCAACGAAATGTTGAGCTGTGAATTAGGGTGAAACACTAAAATCTAGCACCTTTTTTTGGGGGTTACATGGGGTTACTAGTAACTATAGTAAACGTTAAGCAAAAGGACACTGAGATACAGATATATCTATTATTATTTTTGCTGATCGATAATTATAGTTGATGTTTGGAAATATACAGATTTGGGATGATGGGGTGGGTGACCAAATAGAGTGAGTTCTATCCACTAGAATTCACATGTCCCCTTTACGAAGGCTTACAAGCGAGCTACCAACCATTCATTCATTCATTCATTCGTTCGTTCATTCATTCATTCATTTCAGGGATCATCGACGGGTGTTTTGATCTGGCCTCAACTTGCTGTAGTTTAACTACAAATCGCATCAATTCGCCAACATTAAAGAATATGAAGTCATCCCACAAAATCTGGTGATTCCCCTGTTCCCATCTGCTAAAAAGCCATGTTTTTTTGTGGGCCTGGTCGATGGGAGTTGGCCACATTTCCTCCACTTTTTGGAGGAACAACTCCATGGAACAAGGATGCCAATGCTTGAATACCGCCATGTTAACAGCTACAGTATACAAATGTATACAGTTTAAGCAGTTTAGAATTTCCCCTTCCAAAGAGTGGGACGGGCAAAGGCTCGGATGCGAACATGGTCAGTTGATACCTCAAATACGTCACTTTGAAGCATGAAGGAGAGCTATTATTGCACTTCAATGCCAAATCATCTCAGGCAATTTTGGAGACAACTTCACGAAAGTCCGAAAGGGTTGGCTGATAAATTCAGTACAAGTGTTCAACAATTGGTGGATGTCTGGTAATTCAGTTGCAACATGGATGCACTTTTTACTGGGTAAGTTATACCAGGTAATTAATATTTTAACTAAACTGAAATAAGAACCCCGAATAGCTGAAATTTTACGACCTCTATTGAGGGAATGATTCCCCAAATCCTAGCCATCATGACCCAGTGAGGACACCATTTTGCGTCACCCGAATTCACCCACCATTTTGCGGTCGTGCTTCTTGCTCTTGCCACCATCGCCTTAGGGTGCTGCGCAGTGCAACTCTTCATGTCGTGACGTAGTGGTCTCTTGTCTTTTGGACGATGCAGTATAACCACAGCTTGACACCGAGATCAACTCTTCGAGTCTACATGCAGTACTAGTAGGTCCACACAATACATATTTGCTGTTCAACAGTCCTCCTATCGCACAAAAGTGGATACGAAAGTTGGGATAAAACTGGCTGGATAGTAAGTCAGCTGCCAGCGGAGTAGATCATCCCAGCGGGGATTAAGATAGATATCCCCCACAATCCCATGAGAAAATTCGGGAAAAACATAGGGCAAATCCACGGAGAAACATGGAGAGTCATGCTTAAATATGCACAAGCACTGTTCTTGGAATCTATCCCAACAATACCCCCCCGGTTATCTGTCCATATTGGCATATATATATATATACTATATATATACATATTTGTATATATTGGCTGGTTTCATACCACATTTTTCCTCCTTACATGGAGGTGTAACCCAAATCATCCAAGTCATTAAACCATTTAGTAATGAAACCCATGGTGACTTGGGGATCCCCCAATTTAAGAAGCAACACCCATATTGCTTACCCTCTGGTAATTTAACATAGCTATTGAACATGGCCATTTATAGTTGAATTATATTGATTTGCCTTTTAAAAATGGTGATTTTCCATACAATGTGGTACCCCCAGTTATAAGTTGGTTTATAACCCCAGTAACTATAGTTATAAGTACCATAAACCATAGTTATTGGAGTTATAAACCAACTTAGCTATCTAGGGGGCCTCACATTGTAGCTATGTTGGTTTACCAGGGTGTAACTTCCCATCCACTGCCAGGTCGTTAAAACTTTAAAGTGCCGCCCAGCCACATGCAACGAGGCTGGAGAATGTCTGGACGTCCTCCTGTCCTTGGACGATCGGGTTTCTGGATACATCCGAGAGTCACATCTACCCTCTGGTAAACTGTCACATAACTATGGAAAGATCCACCATTTTTCATGGGCAAATCCACTATTTCTATGGCCATTTTATGCCATGTTCAATAGCTATGTTAGTCATAACCAGGTTGGGTATGGTGTATTTTTCCTTCGGTTTTATCAAACTTGGCTGGCTGGGAAATCCTCAAGAAGTATAGAGGTTTATAGCCGGGAACATTATCTACCATCTGGTTATTTAACATAGCCATGGAAAATCACCATTTGTAGTAGGTAAACCATCTATAAATGGGCCATTTTCCATGGCTATGTTAAATAACCAGAGGGTATAATTTCTGGAAAGATTCCGTGGCCATGTTTGATTATCGTTTACTTTCAAGTTGCGATCTCAAGAAATATAGAACAATATCCGACAAAGGGAATTTTAATATAAACAATAGTGATTTCACCAAGGCATGAGCCCAGCTGATAAAAGATGATGTAAGTGTATGCGGGTCGCGTGGAATTCAGGGAGCCGCGCATGTGTCTGTTTTTTGTTTGTTCGATTTATCTACCCTCTGGTTATGACTAACATAGCCATGGAAAATCACCATTTTTAATAGGTAAACCATCTATTTCCATGGGCCATCTATACCATGGCTATGTTAGTCATAACCAGGTTGGGTATATTTAAAATGATAATTTTCCAGTTCACTATGTCAAACGACCAAAAACCGGGTTTTTACCATGTCTTGGTGACTTGCTGAAAAATTATGGTTAATTTAGTTCGTCAACAGTTAGTCAAGACTGGTGGAACCTGGTCATCTGCCCAGTGTCCGGTCGGCTTCCCAGATTGGGTCAACACCTTTTGAGTGACCAGTTGTAAGCGCTCTCGGACAGGCGACCTGCAGGGCCAAAACGGGATCATCCGTAGGATGGATGACTTGGAACCATGCTTGAACTATGCGGAGGAAGCAACTTCCATAAAGGGCGTCGTAGTTGAAGTTGATAGAAATGACATGAAATGACAACATATCCATTGCGGAAACTGAACCACTACACAATCTTTGCAGCACACCACATCTGCATAGGCTTCACAATTCAGATACAATTCAAGTCATTATCCTTGCAAATTTGCTTTTCAGTTAGATGAATGGTCCTGATATTTTCTGATGTTTGCTCGTACACAGAAGAAAACGGGTTCAGCATTGTTCTAGCTGCTTATATATTGGTTCGTCTCTGTCATCATTTTCCCAATTAAATAACGATACATTGGGGGTAGACCCAATGTTCAGACAAACCCAAATGATGTTTATTTGATCCACATCTATGTGTATATATATATAATAAATATGATATTCAAATATACATATACATATTTCTTTATATCATAACCCCAATGATTGTATCCCACTATATCCCAAATTATGGTTGGCTTTATATGCCATGTTGATGCTTAATCCCATGTTCAAACAAACCCATGTAGGGGTTTCGGAAAACATCTGAGATCCCAAAGTCACCATTTTTTTTTCAATACCAAAATGTGAATGATTTGGGGCTACCCCCATGACTTAACCCCCCATCTCTCTGCAGATTAGCAACTGGATTTTACTCATCGCCTTGGCATCGACTCGTCTTGGTGGTGTCAGATTGAAGTTCTTTGGTACCCATTAAGATCATTAAGCATGGGTCATTAAATGTCCCCATTGAACATCACCCAACCATTAGGTATATGGTCTATAATGGCTATTATAAGGTGATGTCCAATATACCCAAAATGGGACAGTTACCAACCCCTGTTCAGTATAGATAAGTTGGCTTCAAACAGTTGGACAAGAAAACAATAAGTTATATGTTGTTGATTGTTATTGTATTTACAAGCTGGTTTATAAACCCCATTAACAAGTTCGATATATCTACCGTAGCCAGTCATACCCTCCAGGCATAGTAGCTAGCCAACTTAGCCAACGGGGCACCACCTTGTGTTGCTGCTGCAAAGAATCTGCAGGTCAGTCTAATAATAGGGTTGACGTACTCGCCATTTTTGTGCCAAGCAGGGTTATATATTTCTCCCCCTCAGTTAGAATGCGGTATATATGGTCACCCCCCCCCGATGATCTACCTAGAAGTATTTTATATGGAAATTACCATGTTTTTTTGCATATAACGCAGAACCGGAAAAACAATAACTTGCAGAAGGGGCGCTCATGGGGGGCAGGTTTCTGCACATGGATGTTTGAATATATTTGGATACTTAATTTTCATATCTAATGCATTATAGTTCAATGGCAATGACTGATTCAGAACTTTCGTCTGACCACTTCACCCCTTGGTCTGCTTCACCCTATCATCTGGAACAACAAGAAAACCAAAAAAAACATGGAAACAAAAAAAAACAAACAATTTTTGGTGACTCTTGGCTTAGCTTCCCCCATCCCCAAGACTTCTTCAACATGTTTT
Organism: Cladocopium goreaui; assembly: GCA_947184155.2. Lineage (NCBI taxonomy): Eukaryota > Dinophyceae > Suessiales > Symbiodiniaceae > Cladocopium > Cladocopium goreaui. Next base: position 38,287 of record CAMXCT020002700.1, read on the forward strand.
TTTTTGTTTTTCTTTTTTTCTGTTTTCTCCATGGAACCATCCCCAGAGAGTCTCCAAACATTTGATTACGCACAGTATGAGAAAATGGAACAGTGCTTTAAACTAGCATACTTTGCAAGACTCTTTCATGGGCGCAGGATTCCTAGAAAAATGCCAACAAACGTGTGAGGCCCCTTTGAAAGAGCACAGAATTACTTCAATAAAAAAGCTCTCTTAGTCTATGCAGTATTCATTTGAAAGCACTATACAAAATTTAGAAAAGAGTTGTAGTGCAAAGGTATATGGAAGGTATATTAAGAACAACATGTGTTCATGGTCAATAAAATGGTATATGGTATATTGAAGGGATATTGAAAAAAACAAATGTATATTCATGGCAAATTAAATGATACACTCAAGCTATATGACATAGTCTATCAACAGTATTTCAAAAGGAATATCAACATATATTAAAGATATATAAGAGGTATGTTAAAGGTATATCAAAGATGTATTCCAGGTATTCTCATGTTTTGTTAAATGGTACACTAAAAACATATTAACTGGTAAATTAACTGGTATATTAAAGGTATATGCATTCAAGGTATCGTCAAGGCATACTAAGGTTATTTTCAAGGTCAAGTAAAAGGAAATAAGGTAGATTCTAGGTATATCAAATGATATACTAAAGGTATATAAAATTGTATATTACATGTATAGTATAGATATATTAGATGGCATTTTAGAGTTACATCAAAGGTATATTGTGGTATATTAAAGGTATCCTAAAGGTATGTTAGAGGCAAGAACATGGCCAATAAGATTGTATTTGTATAAAGGTGTACTAAAGGTATATTAGATTGCATATAAAGCATTGAAGGTGTATTACATTGTATTTAAAAGACATATTAAAGGCTTCTTGAAGATATTGTGCTGAGTCAATAGAATGGTATAGTAAAGATATATGGAAGCTATAGCAAAGGTATAGTCATTGTATTTTGAATATGTTTGAGCAACGCATTATTTTTAATTACTATGTTACCTCTACAGTACTTCATCAAAAAACAGAAAACCATGGTCATACAAGAGAAGTGAGAGGAAGGCTGAGCTTCATTAAAGCATGTATTTCATCCTTCTGTGGATGGAAGAAATCCTGCACCAGTTAATAGGTGGTTTATCCCATTATTTATAGGGTTTTAACCATCCACGGTGGTGCAGGATTTCTTCCACCCACTGTTCCACACATGATAGTTTTCTTGCAAGAATAGTGTTTCTTATTTGAGGGAATATCTTATCTTCAAGGCAGATTGTAACCTGTAAGCAGCATTTTCTTGTAACAACATTTTTCTGCAAATCAAATGCTTTGAGCACTTGCTTCTTCCCATCTTGCCACTGTCAAAAATTCTGCATCTCCAAAGCGACATTAACCTTTTTATGAGCAAAGAGCACCAAAAGGGTCTTGCCAAGGTGGTCAAAGGTGGGCCATGGGCAAAGATCAGGTAAAATCTTCATTGGGGATCATTGGGGTAGATCATGGGGGGGTGAGCATATGTATATATATATATATATATAAAAATATAGTGGAATTCATCTTCCCAGCAATAGATGGGCAATTCATCATGAACAAAAATACTGTCCATGTGGTTGGGAAATTCTATTTGTAGCTCCATCTAGCGCATGAAAAAGGGCATGATATCCATAGCTCATAGACGCCCCCTTCCAACCACCAGATAGAATACCGTAAACGTTTGAAGATAACAAGATATAAGATAAACATACTCCAACAAAAGAGTACCACGGGTGCGCCCATTAGCCTCTCCTTTCACTTGGATGGAAGGCCAACAGCAAAATGTTGATTTTGCTCCGCGGGATCTCTGGAAGAAAACAACTGATGAGGGAACAGTCCATGAGCCATTCACTGATATAACTCCGCAAGCGCTGAATTGAAGGCAACTACAAGAAAGGTCAACAACCATCTGCAAGCAAGCCACTTTGAAAGCGCTATTCCAGTGAAACTTCACCTTCCCCCATGCACCCAAGACTAACAGGTTTGGACTGGCATTGAAACTCTGTACTTTTCTTGTGCAGTGTGGCACCATGCTTTGCAGCCATTCCCCCAGCCTTGGCCAATAAACACAGCTTCAGAAGCAACGCCTGCAATTCGCGGATTCCAATGTGATCCTGGGCGAGTAGTGTCAGTTTTGATGAGGAATCATAGTGGTAAAACCACCCCCTTGGAGAGGTCGATCACCATTGATGCTGACTGATGCTGACCATATTGCTGGTACCTTTTACGGAGCCCAGATTCAGACCCACAGCCATCTCATCACAAGCATTTAATCTCCCTGGGACACCTGATGACCACCAAGTGGCCATGTAAGTCAGGAAGTTGGGCAACAAATGCTTGGCACCCAGTTCCTAAGTGGAGCATCACCGTTTCTGATATCTGGACATCCTACGGATGGGGACACCCCTTGTGGGATTTCAGAGGAAATGGAAGTAGATTCTTGGAGCTCCCTATTTTTGTCCAAAGCTGAAGTGGACTACAGCGGAAAATGTCGGTTCTTGCATCAAGATGACATGGCCAAATTGAGGGAAAAGAAACAAAAGAGTGTCTGTGCCAGCCAAGTCTCCTGCATGTGACCTGCATTTTTTTTGGTACCAATGGTACCAACTCAAATGCCAAGATTCTAAGAGGTCGCTGGCTGCCCAATCCCACAACTTCAGGATGTTCATGCCTCAGTGACCCCGGGCTGCCCGGAAGGGCCCAGATGGCTTCAATCATTTCACTCCCACCCGTTTCATGGCAAATTGAGGATGATTCATGGTTTTCGGGCTTATCAAAATACATACCCTCTGGTAAACTAACATAGCTATTGAAAATGGCCATTTATAGTGAGTTCTCCCATTAAAAATTGTGATTTTCCATAGTCATGTAACAGTTTACCAGAGGGTAATTACACCCAACCCTTCTGTCCACCCCAGAAAACACCAGAACTTCCATGACCTGAGCATTGGACGACTAAAGGATGCACGGCTGTCGAAGACATGGACCTGCTCTGAAAGATCTGTGCCGCAGGGACCGAAAAATGAACCATAGTTTCATAATGGTTCATGGTCCCAAGTCCCAAATGCTATGTGCTTGTGTCTGGAAAAAATGTGAAAAAATGGGGTGTGAGACCCCAAAATTTGCATTTTAATGGAGAACATGATGACAACCCACTGAATCTTGGGGTACTGCACCCAAGCTTCACTCAAATCGAATATACAGTAGCTGCTTTTTTTCTTGGAAGCAACTATGTTGGAAGTGTATTTTGGCAACATGCTGTAGAAATGTGGAAATGTCATTCACAAGGCCCTTTAGCTAACATTGCAATGTATCCTGGTTTGCATACCGTATGATAGTATCTGGAAGCTGATGCTTAGAATCTTGGGCCCCTTGGCCCTTCAAATGTCACAAGCGATGCTCTTGGCATAAGAAGACCCTAAAACACACTGGAACAAGTTGAAGGCTCATTCTCCACTAAGCTTTAGTCCGCCCCTCATTTACATCCACCACAAGTATACACCCTGCAGTTGGCCATACACAACCAAACCAAGACACATTTGATGAACTATTTATTTTTGGAGGAATGTCACTAGATTCACTAGATAAAGGTGGTTCCAAACTGCTGTCAGAGAAAAAAAAATGTTCAGAACATCTGAAACCAAGTCCTTCTTCAAAACTTCACAACTTAAACTTCACTTCACTCGATGTGGGCCCCCCAACTCCCCCACCTTTTCCCCCGGCACCTCTGCTCCTAAGAGGGCCAGTTCTAAAGCCGCCCTGAGACCAATGGGGCCAGCACCAATCACCGCCAGTTTTTCACCTTTCAGCGGATCGGCACCTGCCAGGGATCCCCAGGGCGGCCAGCGGTGCCATCGACCCCCCCGGGGACCTCCCAGAACTGCTTGGTGATTTTTTTACGAAATGCTTGGTACATTTTTTTGTACCCTCTGGTTATTTAACATAGCCATGGAACCCATTTATAGATAGATGGTTTACCTATTAAAAATGGTGATTTTCCATGGCTATGTTAAATAACCAGAGGGTAAATCATAGATACTAATACTAAACCTATAAAATCTATAAACCGTATATAGAATCTATGCTGAAACTGAAAAAAATCGATGTCCAACAAAAAGGACACGCTTAAATTGGGATATGGACCTGACATTGACATGACCATCTGCAGCCTGAGTTGCCTGAGTCCAGTTGCTTCTGGAATCTCGGAATGGATAGTGGCATCCTGCAACCGTTGCAACCAGGCTTTGGATCAATGCTTGGGAACATTTGGGAACCAAGCTTCGATAAGTGGCTTTATGTGGCTTTGGATGGGATGAATCGGGACATATCGGGACTTTCCCTAAACATCAACATCAGGAATTTCAGGAATTTTGGGCGTGACTGGAAATGGCTCCTTAGTTTCTCCAATGGTTCTGGTGCTGATACTTGTTGATTGATTTGTTTTCAGCATTTGCGGCTCAAGTTTGCCTCCCTCTCCGAACCTCTGAAGCAATTTGCTGTAGGCTTCAAAGGGGCCAAACGGCTTGGAACCTCAGCCCGCCGATGGAACATGATCCCCAGGTACGCTGGCAACTGATCAATCTTCTGGGTGAACCCTTGATCCACTGGGCACGTCACCATGGTTTGCTTTCCCATGAGATCAAATCTATGGCATCTATATACAGATCCACCAGGTGAAAAAAAAATCTCAACGCAACCGTTGCACCCTCCATTGGTCCATGCTGCTGTGCAACTATTGAGTTGAACTTCCTGCATCGAAGTCCAAAGTGCACCTGAGTCAGCTGAGAGCTGATTCTGCAGCCAGGACCTCCATCCTCGCCCAAACATGAGGGTGTATGTCCCATGTCTCATAGGGTAAGTTTTTGGCAAACCTCAGGTGTCTGGATGTCAGGGTTTAGACACCAAAATGCTGTCAGTACATTGACAACCAGAATGTTGTCTGCAAAGGGAGCTCAAATTGACGGAGTTCTCAGTGTTTTGCCATTTCATTAGGAGCTCAGAAAGCCTGACCATACCCCTGGTTGGCTGGTTGGCAACGGCAGAGCTCAAAGATGAGGCCACTGACACGAATCAAGGCTTGGTCGAGAAAAAACACGGTGACCTTTTTGCAACTTCCTAGAGCATGTCGAAACAGCAAAACTCCTGCCATCCGTTTATCTTGTTTAACACCTTTACGGAGCACGCCACAAGTTTTGCAAACCAACAAGAGCGCTGTGCACATTACCAGCGAGGGCAAAATCATGGAGGTACACACGCATACAAACCTAGACACAAAAGGTCAATATCCAGGTTGAAAGCAGCTTTGGGTGATTCCCAACCTTCCCTGATTGAATCGCAATGCATTTGGGTATGGTTCCAACTTGGTCCTCCCAAAGTTGGATAGTTTACTCATGTTCAAAACGATCAGTAGGAGTCCTCCCCCAGTCAAACTTCAAAATACTGTTGACACCATCTTGCATATGATCAAAACAATTATTATACTCCTGCTTGATCTTCGGCACAATAACATTCCATTAAACCTTCGACAAACCAATGAAACATCAACAAGATCAACATACACAACCATATAATACATATAGAATATTATAGAATTAAACACTATTTTAACCATACACAAACATCGATCAGTAAATCCGTGGCTCAAAAGGAGCCTTAACTCCCCCAGAGGCTCCCATCAAGCGACTGAAGGCTTGGTCGATGTCCTCCACCTGCAAGGCCTAAGCCACGGTGATACATGGCTGGAAGAAACAGAAAGGACCCCCAAAAGAGACACTCTAGACTCTAGATGACGTCTAGAATACGTGATTTGCATTGATTTGCCACTATGTTAGAAGGATTTTCCAGCCCTTTGATGGTTGGTGCTATAAAATCATCCAATATAAGATAAGATAATATAATACAATGCAATATAATATACATCTAATATTATAATATAAATAATGATATTATTGTATATAATGAAATATTATATACTACAGTATACTACAATATATAATATAATATACTATAATATAATGTAATATAATATAATATAATATAATATAATATGATATAATTAATATAAAATAATATGATATGATATAATATTGTATATAATGAATAATAAAAAACACAAAATATGTAATATATAATATTTAATATATGATATATATAATGTATAAAATAAAAAAAAAACATATAGTATAATAAAATATTATATTATATTATAATATATAATACAATATAATATATAATATATAATACAATATAATATAAAATATATAATATAATATAATATAATATAATATAACATATAATATGATATAATATAAAATATAAAATATAATATGATAAAATACAATATAATATATTATAATGTATATAATATTGTAAAATATAATAGAATACAAAAAACAATAATATAATATAATAGAATAGATAATATATGATATAATAAAAAAAATAAAATAAAATATAGTATATTATATTATATATTATATAATATAAAATATATAATACACAGTATAAAATAATATATAATATAATATAATACAAAATAACATAATACAATATAATATAATACAATATAATATAATACAATATAATATAATATACTATAATATAAAAATACAATATAATAAAATACAATATTATATAATATACTATGATATTATATACTATAATATACTATAATATAATATACTTTAATATAATATAATACAATGTAATAAAATATAATATACTATAATATAATTTAATATAATGGAATAGAGTATCATCATGTCTATAATGGATATCTCTCCAGATCTCTACTTCAAGCCTCGGGGCCGGGCGCCCACTGAGGATCAGGCAGAGCAAAAGTCCTCCCACAGCTTCTCCAGCGACCCCAGCGCTGATTTGGAGCGCATCCAATAGAGACTCTTGGATCCCTCAGGGTAAAGCAGCTTCAGCTCCAAACGAGCCAAGCCATGGAAAACCGATCAGTGTGAAGCACACAATTTGTATGAGGTATTGATGATAGAGATCCAAGCAGCAATTTGTTTTTGTTGCTCCACTTCACAATTGACAGGCAACTGTGATTCAGGGAATTTCTTTGAAGCGGATACAAAAGTGCAGAAGGCACAACTGCTGGCTGATCTCAACCCCGTAAGGACTGTCAATGGAAACGATGAATCAACTCAAGTGAGGATGTAAAGTACATGAGTCAGAATTAAAACTAATTAATGTAAATATTGAACCATTATATATTATACAATAGATTCAAGATAACATAAAGTCCTTTTTTATGTATTTCAAACCACCAAACAGTCCAGGTTTTTCAGCTTTTGAAAACCCGTTCCAACGGGCCAAGTTTCCGTGAAGCTCTTCGACACATCAATGCCACTAGAAGGTTGACGAGATCTCAGCAGTTGAACGTGGCAAGAGAGTTTGGGGACACGACATATCTGCAATAACAGGATAATTTATTGCCCATAGGATCCATGTATGATATATATGCTAACATTTGGGGTATATTGATGGTAAAATATGATAAATGTTCCCATATATAGCATACATGGATCCTATGGGTTGTGGCTATAGTGATATAGTAACTACTTCCAGTTATCAGATATTGTTTTTCAACTGCAATAACTGAATATTGTAAATGTTAATTATTACACTTACTATAACCAACAATTCTCAGGGGACACTAACCCGAACATGTTTTGGGATAGTGACTCCTACGACATCACGACGTGAGGTCCTGAAAATGTGCAGGAAAATGTGCAGAAGAAACCTCCAGGTGTGGCGTTTGCCCCCAAAATGGGGCATCCAAAAATGATGAAATCGCCCATTCCCTTTGTTGCTTGAACATGACGATCACATCATAAAGCATTGGAATATATTGGAATTCAGATGAATTCAGATGACTCACCCAAACATACCCAAACATCCAAAACAAACATCAAATGTGATGATCAAATGACAACCTTTGTTTAACATGGCGATACCCTCTGGTAAACTAACATAACTATGGAAAATCACCATTTTTAATGGGACACCTCACTATAAATGGCCATTTTCAATAGCTATGTTAAATTACCAGAGGGTACCGTTGCGCCATCAGAGTTTTGTGGTCCCAAACATCCTCCGCAGCCAGGCCGCCGCAGCAAGCGGTACTGTTTCCGAAGCCACTCTTCCCCTCCCGTCGCATCGCTCTCGAGCCTGGGGGGTGGGAAATGCCATGAGAAACCTCACTGTGACCTGAAAAGAAATAACTGAAAAGGCCATAGTTATCACGTTTTGAGTCGGATTCTACGGAAGTGTATCTTTCTATCTTTTCTTTTGGGTACTATACATCTATATGTACTATGACATTGATGATTTGATAAGCCACCCATCTATGGTAATGTTGCGGATGGTGTATTATTGGGTTGTCAACGTTACGAGACCATCCCTATAGGACTCATGTTGGGTAATTTTTCAGGCAATTTTCTCATGGTGATATGTTATACTATGTTTTTTTCTGCACCCTTTTTCTTGAACTGGAAAAATACCATGAAACATACGTGGAAAGCGGATGAAACATGATGAAACCGGAAGCTTTGAGGCAGCACTTGTTTCAACTTGTTTCCCGACCTATCTGACAGCAGCGACCAGAGCAAATCCGCGTCGACGAAGCTTCCTTGAGGCTGCAAAGGCAATTCCAATAGCTCAACATGGGTGATAATAACCTGCATTGAACCAGAAAGTATAACTCCCGGAATTAGTCATCAACCAGGGTTTTGGTACTCAAATGTTATGATGTTGCTCATGTTGATATGTGGTACTTATGTGGCACCCCACATGTAAACATCCCAGTCTTCTGACCCATAGCTGTACTGCTGGTTTCAATTGAAGAGCTGATGAGCGGGTCCTTCAGCGATGTCTGCAGTAGATACTTTCTACTACTGTAATCTGCTGTGTGTATATATTAGTGACTATTGTGTGTACCTGGCTGTCGGAATAGGTCACTTTGGGAGCCTGTCCAACTCCAACACCAGTCAGCTTCTCTACTGAAAGGGCCACTTCCGTGGAACTTTAGAACTTTGGGCTAGCCAATTTTGCATGGCCACTATGTGTCGCGAGATCCGCTATCCTTGGATTCCCGAACAATGCGGCTTCAGTCCAGGCACGGTCAGTGCTATCAAGCACTTGTTCAAAGCTTGCATCGTTCGGAAAGAGCCATGAATCTTCCTATCAAGGTCAAAGGGAGGCATCGTTCAGAAATTCACGGTGACCAGTGATGACCAGTCCCACAGTCACAGTCTAGCGATAATACACGCTATCTTGCAATCTTCCAAGTAGATATATAATTACATAAGATGTTATAAGATTCAATTGAAAGTTGCACACACGCACAAAGAGTACAGATGATTGCAGTAGATTGCAGTATTTCCTTGACAAAAGAGTTTGATAAAATGATTGCAGATATTGGAGCCATCTGGGCCATCTGGGGGATAGCAACAACTAATTAGCAGATTAATTAGCCCAAGCAATGGTCAAGATTCTTCATTCTGGCATTATCGCATAAAGCACATCCGCAAATTCCTTCAATGGTCAAGAAGCAATGGTCACAAGACATAACCATCCCCAGCTTCCATGGAACTTGTGAAGAAGTGTAAAGATTTCTTTGGTTCCCATCCTGAAGTGCCCAGGTCCAGTTGAGGCCTATGGCATCACACCACAAATAGCGAGCCCATCCCAGTCGCCTGCAGGCAAGCGCACTCTTCCACCGACAAGCGACCGTCGTGGTTCCTTGGTACGTTCGGACTCACGGCTGATCGACAGGACACCAGCGGCTGGAGATACAAGCGGCTCGAGGTGGAAGTCTATTGCACTAACAAAAAGTGCAATAAACGCTTCATGACATCATGATGCATCTCTTCATATTTCTTCTCTTTTTCATATAGTCATGAGCGAGGTGCAGTGCTAATTACCCCAAACATCCGCACACCTCCTCCTTTTTGCTCATCTTTCGGGATAAGCTTCACATCAAGGATGCGCAAGAGCCGTCGAGCGCGATCTTGCAGCACTTCCATGGCCGAGTTTAGTGGAGTTCCAAGCAGTTCTCTGGCTGTGGCTGTGTCTGAAAATGATTTTGTACCATCCGAAGTCGGCCGTTTCAATGGGGCAAAGGACGATAACTCATCAGAATTGGGGATGCCCAAGTTTCAGACAAACTCTTGTTGGTGTTTAGGTGCCGATGATGATTGTCGCAACTTGCCCGGATGCACATGAAGAGATGCAGCGCACATGTTCCAATTTAGCAGTGCTTGTTGTAGTTCTTGCTAAACATTGTCTCAAGTGGGCTCCGTTGGCGACGCTACTTCAACATTCCGCACAGCATGGCCGATCTCATCAAACATCCAGTTCTTATGGTTTTTTGAGGAAAACAGCTACCCCAAAGGTCGGCCAGTGGCATCCAGTGGCGGCTCCCAGTTGGTCGTCCAACAATGTCATCCGACAGAGGCGAATCCAGTGGCGACTTGCGGTGTCGGTGTAGGATGGTTCTTTAAGGGAGACATGATATCCGTTGATATCCGACAATGGCATACTGCTAAAATCTGCTAAACATGACCAATCATCTGTGACTTTAGGCCCATTGAGGCCCCATCAGAAACCGTAGCTGCTTAGCTGTAGCTAATTCATGGTCCCATTCTTTGTCGTTCTGATGTAATCTACCTCTGACAATAATGGCACTGGGCAATTCACTTTACATCCGGTCATCAAACATGGCAATTTGTCACATCTTCCATTTCTCTATAGATACTGGTTGGTGGTATACCCACCCCTCTGAAAAATATGATTTCGTCACTTGGGATGATGACATTCCCAATATATGGAAAGTCATAATCCATTCATGTTCCAGTCACCACCAACCAGTTTTTTTCACCATCATATACCATCATATTCCCATTGTTGTTGGTTTATACCCATTTTTTAACCACTATGAACCATCACTATTAACCTCCATGGTATAGTTAACCACAATTAACCACTATTTTTAACCACTATTAACCACTATTAACCATCACTATTCACCAGATAAAAAATAGTTGATGTTCCATGGATTTTCCCACCTCCACAGGCCGAGACTCGCTCCCCTGGGTCCCCTTCTTCTCCGGGCTTGGCAGACCTGGGAAACCACCATTGAAGTAATGGGAACATGACAAAAAAACATGATGCGAATATATATATATATAGCAGTATACATATACAATTATATATACATACATATATATTTACATATATATATACATATACATATATATATATATATGTATAATTCTATATACATATTCTATAGTATAACATTGTATATGCATGATCTCACCTTGAATGGGAGTGACATGCTTTTTTTTAAGTTTATAGCCACCATCGAGCTATATAAACCATTAAAATCAGTTTGAACCTGGCACACAGAGGGTCAAACCCATTCAACCAGTCAGGAAAACCCCATCCAACTATCCACCAATATAGGTGGGCCCCCTAGTTATTAAATTGCTTCATAATAAGTTGGTGTATAATCCCCATTAACTTTAATATCATGATGATTTATGATATATACACCAGAAACCCTAGCTATGTTTGCTATGAATCAGCTTAGCTAAGGACCTAAGGCCCCCATCTTCCAGGGATGAATTCAACCTTGCTCGATTGCCACTACACTTCAGCCATGCAACAGCTCTTGCGGGACTTTCTACGCTCGGGACTGCGAAGACCTACCAACAGAAGGGCCCTAACTGTTGGGGATTGGCTATAAATGGGCTATAAATGGGCTCAAGATGTGAAGACATTGGCTTAGCATTTGGAGAGTCCAAAGGCTGTTTTGCTGTTGTGGGTAAGTCGCACAAACCTAATGGCTCCTACTGAGAGTCATTGAGATCTACCGAAAAAAATCACTTGTTCTGAAGAAAGTTGGGGATTGTTGTCCTACTCGGACGCCTGTGAGAATTCTCCAAAGTTTTTTTCGCTTGAAAGATGCATGTGAGTGAACTACACCACCTTAGCTAACATAAATCAACATATGGTGATATAATCATAACATATTAGCTATATATCCTATAATATATTAGCTATATATCCTATATATGATGGTTAGTCACCATAAATTCCCAATTGTCTTGTTCAAATCATGTTAAATCCAATTTGTTGCTAGTCGGCTCCCTGTGAGACCGACGAAGCACGGTGCCCACTTCCCAGTTGTCTCCACCTCCTTGCAATGAAACCTGAACGGCGGGATGTGGCTGGACTTGTTGCTGTGAACAATGGGGTTTATATATATATATAATTGTTAGTAATCGATAACATCATGTTTTCTTCAATATGACCCTATTCAATGTGGATCATATATTGGTTATCATTATGTTATATAATTAATGCGGATCACATATTGGTTTTGATGGGACTCAATGGGATATTGATAACATAATGTGGCATATGACTAATGTTAGTAAAACAATAGAATACACCATCCAAAAAAAAACAAAAAACACCATATGCTGGGTGGTATAAGCTCCATCAACATATGGCTGGTTTATGACATTGCTTTACTAACATGAGTACAGCACTCACCACACCACCCTTAACCTCCGACCATCGCCCGGGTGAACCTCTTCACCCAGTAGCTTTCGTCGTGCGGCCCCGCGAAGTGCGGGACGCAAATGGCCTGAAGGGTTTCAGCTGAAATCTCAGGGAAGCATCTCGAAAGGCAGTGTGAATCTATGTCCGCCTCTGTGCAAAGTGTCGTGCATGTGAGCCGTCAAAAAGGAAGCCAATGTATGTGATAAGTTCAAGGCTAATTGAGCACAGTGATTGCTATAAACATGATTTATCATATAGTAATATGATATATCATGATATGTGATATCTCAAATTCAAGGACCATTTTATGTGGATCTATAATGATCTATATGGATCTATGGTGTTTTTCCTCCAAAGTGAATCAGCAGCTCCCAGCCTGGCTTGGTCGGGGTCTGCAACCTGGGCAGGCACCCCCCACCATTAGTCGCTGGCCAACTGGGTTCATCCAATTTGGATATGAAAATGATCAACCCCAAAGATGGTTTTTATATTTTTTGACCTGTTTAACATTAAACAAATACCCTATGGTTAATTATTTAACATAGCCATGGTATTGATGACCCATAGGGATAGATGGTTTACCTATTAATAGCATGGTGATGGTGACATGAAATGACCAACCGCAATCTGGGTCTATTGCTGGCGAGGTGCTCAGTGTCTTTTCCCATGACCTCATGTGGGCCTGCCTGGGCGCAACGCGCGCAACGCTCGCCGCGGTGGCTTAGATCGCCAGCTGAGTCGGTTGATAGGGGTTAACATGGGGGTTAACATTGGGGTTAACAAAGGGGTTATAGTAGATATATTATTATAACTATATAGCTAGTGAGATTGTTCAACCAACTTATGACCCAGGGGGGCATCACATTGTAAACCTTTTGTTCTGCAACCCAGCATTTCATTGGTTTGAATCGCTTGAATGAAGGCATATGATATATAATATACTATATCATAGCACATACATATGATGATGATGATGATGATGATGATGATGATGATGATGATGATGATGATGATGATGATGATGATGATCTGATGATGATGATCTGATGATGATCTGATGATGATCTGATGATGATGATGATGGTGATGATGATGATGGTGGTGATGGTGATGATGATGATGATGATGAACATTGTTCCACCATGTTGCACCTAGTAACTTGTTGCCGCCGACAAGATTCCAACATGTTTAGAATGGAAATCAACAAGCTGGGTTCAGGAAGATGAATTTCATCTTTGGATGCTGCCAACTTCGGGTTTCCATAGATTTCAGGATTTCATGACCCAATGTTAGGCTAACTGTTAGGCTCCCGAAGATGAGGAGAAAGTGATACCCAGGCCTCACAAGACACGAGCATCTCGGAGCTTTCGAGCTCCTTTGAACGGTCAGAAAATTTTTGGAAGATCCCATAGCCGAGCTGAACATCTGCCGAGCGGCATTGATTGGAAACCAATCAAGGCATGGTTTGGAAACCGATGTCCATTTGGTTTATGCAATTTGGTTTCCAATAAATGTTCCACATGTATCTTGACAAAGCATAATTCCATATAATTCCATGGTTTGTGCAAATCTTGTCCCACAATAAAACGTTCCATTTGTCATCCCACAGTGTTTCCCATCGACAAACCCACAACATGGGTTTCTCCAGGAATGAGAATTACATGGAATCACATGGATATATTCCAATTTATGGCCAATTTCAGGGGACGAATGATATTTTGGGGTTACAGCACCCCAAAAAAGATGCCAAAAAAAGTGTCTCCAGGAAGTTATAGATTCATGAATTTTCATGATATAAAAATCCAGGTTTCATTCACACTTTTCGGCATCTGTTTGGGGATTACTAAGCGGATTACTGATGCCAAACACAGCGGTGGTCTGTTCCGGATCTCCTGTTCGCGATCTCGCCACCTCCGCAGAAGCCGTTGCAGCCGGAGCACCGCCCCACGTAGGCGCAGGAAACGCTTCCGCGCCTCTGGGATTTCGGTGCGCGGAATGGGTGATGTTTGAAGCACTGGAATGGACTATCTCAAAATGAAGCAACCTGTGATTGAGTTGATTTAAGGAGCCTTTTACGGGAAACACCCTATATGTTATGGTAAAAACCATGGTTTCCTCCTAAATGATCCCTTAAAGCAATCCATTGAAAGTATGAACATCTACTTCTTGGTTTTTAAGGAGTAAACTAACTACAAGGTCTAAATAATGCATCTGCACAGGATCTTGGTGATACTGCCTATGTCAAATGTGTTTCACGTTCGAAATACCTCGCAGAGACTGGATGGGACAAAATCAAAGTCAGTCAAATCATCTTAAGTTCTACATGAAACAGACGAACCCTTTGCAACATGGAGGTGCAGGTTCTGGGCCGCCTACATTGTTACATGGGTGGTTTTTAACTACTGCCTAGGCCTACATGGGTGGTTTTTAACTACTAAATGTATGATATATGGATATACATATAATCATATATATATATGTATGAACATATATGCATACACATAGCCAAATGGGATTCTGTGAGCCAAAAAACATCTATCTGACTACCAATAATAATAAAAAAGTTTTTTTTTTTTTTTAGGAGGATATTAATGGATATATCATTCGATATCTATGTATAAATACATACAGTATTGTTTTAATATGTTTTAATAGATCCTATAATGAAACCATATATATATATACACATATATATACACATATATATACACATATATATAATTATATAAATATATTAATATAATATATGGAATATGAATGTTACTAAGGCAGCCTCTATTTCAACCGTAGCCGCCGAAAAAAAGCCGCCTGGTGGCCCAGGTGCCAGGCACGTAGATGTGCCACCAGCAGCTCTGCGGCCGCGAAGCGCTTGCGGTGGAGCCGACGCACCTGGGGTTGGATGAATTGGATGGTGCAAAAAAGCACCAAGCCATAATGTGATGTGGTGCTGGGATTTTTTTTAGGTGCGAGAGTTTTTCAGCATCACGGCCTCACAGAGCTACTGAGGCTGCGGCCATGATCCCTTTCCAATGGGCCTGGAATGGGAAGTGGCCACAATCCAGGCCCTGGATGATAGAGGCAAATCGAACTATGAATATAATCCACCACAAATCCTATCATTGATTGTAGATTGTATTTGTAGAACAACTCTTAAACTTACCTATCTAAGAGATTGTCTAGCTCTACTTGCAGAGAGCATTCAATCTTAATGACAGGATCCAACTCCTCCCAAGCGTTCTTGGTGTCTGTTGATACACTGGATATAGAGTGGCTGAATCATCCCATACTTGGTGATCACAGTTGCTTGAAAGGGAGACCCTCCAGAAAACCCTTTTATGGACAGAAAATGACGAAATAGGGGCCCCATTTTGCCACGTTATATTGATCATCTATTCTATAGACCTTGAATACGTTCCTTTGTATGTGTATACACACTACAAATACACACATACATGCACTACAAATATATATATATATATATTTTTATATACATGCACTACAAACCAGTTAATCATAACTATAAGATTTATGATGTCATTTTTTCCGAGAGATTCTTCTTCTTAGTGTCTTAGTGTCTTTCTTTTTCTTAATTCCTGAAAAACCGATCTGGAGATTCCGAGAGATTCCAGGTGAGACACATATCCCAGGGGATCCCTAGGATTCATCAGAGATCCCCAAAAATCCCCACGATTTTCAGGGATCCTCTAGGGATTCGAAGGAGAAAAAAACTCAGAACCAATACTAAATGTAGTACATAGCTTCTCGAGGCCCCCCCCCCAAAAAAGTTTTTTTTTTTGTCTCTACTCTACTCTACGCCTTTCTAAGCCATTCGAAGCTATCCAGATATATACGAAGCCGTGCGGAGCTATCCAAAACATTCTGAAGCCATCTGGACCCATCTGGAGCCATCCATGGCCATCCAGTCAGATTTCAGAGCTTCCTCAGCACTATATTCATTGAAGTTCTTCCGAGACTCAATACTCTTCAACAAAAAGCCTCAGCAAGAAAAATATACATCTTACAGACATAAGGAAGTTGCTTAAAACATAAATAACATCTACTAACAAAAAATCGTTTGTCTAGAATCTGAACTCAACCGATATCTTGCCAAGTATCATTGGCCTCATCAACGTGAGATCTTGAGATCCGTAGAGATCCCTAGAGGTCCCCAGAAAGAAACAAAAGAATACTAAAAGTAACCGTTCCATATCTCTATATATATATATCACTTTACATAATCAAAATCTATATGGAGGACTTGGATCATAACTCTATCCCAACTATACTGTTCTATATGCACTTTACAGAATCAAAACCTGTATGGAGGATTGGGGTCATAACTCCGCATCTACTTACTATCTTGTTCTATATGCAATAAATTTATAGAATCAAATGCAATAAGAACTAAATAGCAGCAAATACTTGAAGAGTACTGTAACCGAAACAAAACCAATAAAATGAACTACAAAAGAAACACAAAAACAGAAGACTATTATATAACATAAACAACATAAACTATCAAAAAATGCCTATTTTACGTGGAAAATTGGGGCCCCTATTCCGTCATGCTCTCTTTATGGAACCCAACAAAAATGTCTGGACACCGTTTACTCTATTTAATACGAAACTGTTTTGTACTGTTCTTTTGTTGGGCTCGACGCTAGTTTATGCTATTGTTGATGTTATCTTAAATCAACAATTCGCATATCAGCTCATCCCGGCTGCTTGTAGATATAATATAATATATATATATATTTATTGTAGTATATCAGTATATCCCATTATGAAAATCATTGAAATTCTCATTAGAATCATATCCCCATTTATAGATACTCATGGACCATTTTCCCATAATATATCCCATGTTTATCCATTTTTCAACCCTGTATTGCATTGATGTCCTAATCTCTCAAAAACACACCAGGGTAAACTACCCTCTGGTAATTTAACATAGCTATTGAAAATGGCCATTTATAGTGAGTTTTCCCATTAAAAATGGTGATTTTCCATAGTTTTTTGTTATATAAATTACCAGAGGGTAACAGTTCGATGTGGAAAAACCATGCTTTCCCTAGGGAAATGATCTCCAAATGGTGGCTTTTCCTTTGTTGGGACAGGCTGTCACCACCTGCAGCAGCGTCGCAGCCGCACGGTCGTCCAGCAACCGTAGCTTTCCCCTGGAAACAGCCAGATTTCACGGTGAAATCAACATATTCAAAACAGCCAGGAAAGGACCTGTCCATCAGGAAAGGACATGTCATGACATGTCCATCATTTTCCTCAAAATCAGCAATTCCACTGGAAATCACTAAACCATACTGGACCATACTAGTTTGTGGTTAAGTTTCAAATGGAAAGAACACACTGGACCACAGCCACTGCCAGTGCCCGTAAAGGGCATTCCAGCCTCGTGGGCGAAATCCATGGAGATGGTGCATTCCAACCTGGAATCTTCGTGCCAAAGAAGCCAAAGAAGCCAAGTTGGAAGGCAAGTATGGGAACTTCTATATTTAATCAATTCAGTCCTGTTTCAAGATGTTTGAAGTGCCATTTCCATGACACAAATGGAATAATTACTTTACTTCGTGTGATCCCCACCATGACATTTATACATTTTCTTACTGGCAAATCTTCTGGCATTCTATCTGACATATCTTCTGACATTCTATTTGACAAATCTTCTGGCATATATTCTGGCATATGATCTGGCATATCTTCTGGCATATCTTCTGGCATTCTATCTGGCAAATCTTCTGGCATTCTATCTGGCATATCTTCTGGCACTCTATCTGACATATCTTCTGGCATTCTATCTGGCATATCTTCTGGCATATATTCTGACATATCTTCTGGCATTCTATCTGACATATCTTCTGGCATATATTCTGACATATCTTCTGGCATATCTTCTGGCATATCTTCTGGCATATCTTCTGACATATCTATCTGGCATATCTTCTGACATATCTATCTGGCATATCTTCTGGCATATTTTCTGGCATTCTATCTGGCAAATCTTCTGGCATTCTATCTGGCATATCTTCTGGCATATTATCTGGCATTCTATCTGGCATATCTTCTGGCGTATCTTCTGGCATATCTTCTGACATTCTTTCTGACATTCTTTCTAACTTTCTTCTGCACATTCTTTGTCCCATATCTTCCTACATGAGGTCCGGCAGGGAACACTTGGCGTGAATACTCGCGGTTGAGGTCCGGCAGGGAACACTGGGCGTGGATGGTCGTGGTTGAGGTCCGGCAGGGAACACTGGGCGAGGATGGTCGTGGTTGAGGTCCGGCAGGGAACACTGAGCGTGGATGGTCGTGGTTGAGGTCCGGCAGGGAACACTGGGCGAGGATGGTCGTGGTTGAGGTCCGGCAGGGAACACTGGGCGTGGATGGTCGTGGTTGAGGTCCGGCAGAGAACACTGTGGATCGCGGGTCGCAGTTGAGCAAGGACGACGAGGACGACGAGGACGACGAGGACGCGAGGAGGACGAGGAGGAGGAGAGGAGGACGAGGCAGGAGGAGGCGGAGGAGGAGGAGGAGAAGGAGGAGGAGAAGGAGGAGGAGGAGGAGGCAACTGACATAAAATCTAACAACCCTCACCTGGCAGGTGGGGAAAAATGGAATGATGCTCCTGAAGTCGTGCAAGAATCAGGGTATACCTCCAATTGATGGCCGGATACCATCAAAAATCATCAAAAATCATCAAAAATCATCAAAATTCAAAGTTTCCCAACATCTTCAGATCATTTCAGATGCAAATCTCGCAGATCATCTGAGTTCTCCAGCTGAAACGAAGGGTGGGAGATGCACCTCAGCACAATGTCAAGACGGTCCATGTTCAGGATACGATGCGCATCCTGGTGGGTAGGTGGTTGGAAAGCATACAGAAGTGATTTTATCCCATTTATGACTAGGTGATACTAGGTGATACTAGGTGTATCAACTTGGATGCACATCCAAGTACAGGACTTTGTCGAACAGGTTGAACAGTGTTACTTCTTGTCATTATCTGCCTTACCACAACCATCTTGCTATGTTGGAACCAAGTGCAACAAAGTCGTGACATGGTTTTAGCATTCAGAGTCTATATGTGCCACCCTAATGCAGAACGTGACTTCAATCTCCCAAACAATCTCCAAGTTGGCTAAGCCAAAGGTGTGGAAACCAAGAAGACTAAGTAAAATCACTCAGGCAGCGCCAGGTTTCAAGTTCAAATCCAGCCTTCATTAGTCTTTGGACATACGTATAATTGTAAGCCAGCAAAACCACACGAAGTGCCAATGCAGCACTAGAAAGAATGATACTTTTCCATCAGCTGAAGCTTGCTCGGCCTCTGGTTCCTCCACAGATTCAGAAAAAAGTGTGCAATTTGAAACATCTCAACTTGGACTTGCTCAAGGGGCCGAACACCAATAAGCAATATTCCCATATATCACACATTCCCTGTAGATTCCCCAAATCATGGATTTCCTATCAGAAAAATAAAGAATCACCTGAAACAAAGCCAAGCCCAGGAAGCCCCCAGATCCAGCAAGGTTTCCACCGGAGGCCCCCGGCTGATGGAACTACTCCTGCTGCGCGTGGCTTGAACTGGGTCAGGATTGGTTCACGGTCCAAGGCTTTTCTATCCATGGGAAGTAAGACATAACTACTATGGAAATTAGTCGTGGCAGACAGATGGGAATGGTTTATGAAAAAGAAGATCCTGAACATATATAAAATATGTGTTTTTTCCAGGCAATAGATGAGGGTATTACATACCTAGTATACTTTGGCAAGCATGTCTGGTCTGTGGCACCTGAGCCTTTTCCCTTGGCCAAAACACTCACACACCAAATGGAAGTGTTGATGTAGTGCATGCTGAAATATCCTGAATTATGCTTGAACAAATTGCCGGAGGAATCTTACTGCATAGAGATATAGAATTCCCAATACGGAAACTCAGAAATTCGACGAAGCAAATCCATCTGCGTGATAGTGTGATCGGGAAACCAAGCCAAAGTTCAGCAAGTGGTGATCTGGTTTCTTTTTGTTCCTTTCTGGGCCAGGCATCATTACTTCCAGGATCATCCCACTTAGTAACTGGTATTTAATAGACTAGACTATATTTATAACTTATAACCCAGTTATATATGGGATAACTCCACTTAGCAGACTTACTAGGGTAATTACTGTAAGCAATTACTGATGATCCAAGTGAGAATTACGTCAAAGAAACCAGTTTGAGGATTCTTTCAGCCGTGTCCTCGCCTGGAAAAGCTTTCACCCACCGAGCTGCACTGGCTCTTGGTTCCTAGAGCTAGAGAGGTGTATTGGTGTATGGCTCCAATATCAAATCTGGATAATACCCTCTGGTAATTTGTTACATAGCTATTGAAAATGGCCATAGAAATAGTGGATTTTCCCATTAAAAAATGGTGGATCTTTCCATAGCTATGTAAAGTTTACCAGAGGCTATCTCAAATTTCCACTTCAACCAAATGAGCAGTGTTCAAAAGGCTTTGTGTAATCGGTTGATACTGGCTGGGTGACGATTCCCATGGGTGATAGCAATTCTCTTCAGAAACGGGTACTGTAAGCTGTACAACCCCCGGTTTCAGAACTGATCAAACTATGTAGCTCTACATGGGTTTGTCTAAAAATTGGGTACCCCCCAGTTCCAATGTTTTCTCATAACATTCCTGTTAAGACGGCCATGATGATGGCTATTTAGGGGATATGTATCCAATTTTCAGACTGCAATTGACAGTGATTTATATCTCACTATTTCTCACTAATTATATCCGTAAAATGCATCCCTATTGTGCATCCCCCTTAGGAACTGGTCAATAACCGTATTCAAAACCCAGTTATATATCAAATAACTTAAATAACCCCACTAAATGAGGACTTACTGGGGTTATTAACCAGTTTCGATACTTATGATTCCTGGGATGATCATTCTCATACTTATTATCCACTTATTATCCAGTCATTATTATTAACCAGTTATTATCCGGTTACTTATTAACCAAGTAGGAAGACTTGTTGAACATGTCCATTGCCATCTTTTCGCTTCCAGGCCTACAGTCTCGCTGCTGTTTTCGGTCTCACTCGCCACCTATCAGCTGTGGTGCAGAGCTTTCTGAACTTTGCTTAGCGGTGAAGAGCGCGGGTAACCTCCAGTAAACTACGTAACTTTGACATAGTCATGCAAAATCAACCATGAAAGTAGATAGTTTCCTAGGGAAATACCATTGATTTCCCATAGCTACGCTAGTTTTATATGGTTTTATTATATAGATGATATTACACGATTGGGATGCTTCAGGAGCAACACTGTTCCAAGCAAGATTTGTGGGTTTCCTGAATCTCAACTTCAGTCCAAGAACCCTTTCTAACTATTGGTGTGTTTTCAAATCATAATCTTGGTATGCGCCATATATACTGAAAAGATTTCAAAAGTTCAGCAAAACTAAAGGCACCTAAGGAAGACTACAAAAATGCCCCAGAGAAAAGAATAAACTACTGAGCTTCACTAAAACACCAAGAGCCACAGAACAAATCTTAGAACCACAAAAACAATCAACAACATCAAGCAACTTCAGTATGAACTGCTAGAACCTGCAATTCCCTGTCCTGTTCCCTTAGAGAAAACAGTCTGCCCCAAAGGAGCAAACATGTTCCGTTGTAGCCATCCCAGTGCACCAAATGTGGACATGCTGTTCAATTGTTTCTGATTGTTGGGGAGAACATGTTTTTTATTGATGATATCGCGGCTCAAAGCCCCACAACATTGCCTGTTTGGTGGTTTCAACCCCGAATATGAAAGTCAGTTGGGATGATTATTCCCAATATATGGAAAAATAAAAAATGTTCCAAACCACCAACCAGTTGCTAATTTTTGTATCTAACCATATTCTTTGGGGGTACATCATTTCGACTACCCCCAAATCCCACAGGATTTATACGTGCCATGGTCAAGACATGGTAATATGGGGCATGGTCATCCAACCATCGCCAGGGGAAATGGGCATATTAACCGTGTAACAGGGGGAATGACATCCCCCTTTATGGTTGACTAACTCTTGACCATGACAAATATATAGGTTATATTCCCGACTACTACAGTTGCTCCTGATTTAATAATACCCTACTGTACCACAGTATCGGGTCCATTTGCAAATTGATCCTGATCTTTCTATTTAAAAGTCATTATAAACTGAAATGGATAAAATCAGGATATGGTTTCTTTCTGAAAATAGTGTAGCCCTAAATCTGCTGATTCATCCTTGTTTTCCTACTTTTAAACGACTAGTTCGGGGTATACAACATGTTTACACACCCAAATATCCTATTGTTGGTTAGTTATATGGAATAATATGGAATAATATGGAATAATAATATACTATACTATTCACATTATTCATGTAACATTAAGATTTGTTAATCCCCCCATGCACCCGCCAAAAAGATCCCGTTATCAAATATGGCTTGCTGAACTCCTTTCCATTTATGGATGATTTCCCAAACTATAAACCTCCATTATGCCTCCATTTATAGCAATTTACAACAATTTATATACTATACATTATTATTATTATCATCATTATGATCATCATCATTATCATTATTATGATTATTATATATAACTATAATACTATATATATATATATATATCTGGGTAAATTATAATAATTCACTAACCTGAATAGTTCGGCCATTTGGAGATGATGTCCAATACTAACCATGATTCCCAGTGAGGGAGAACAGGGAGGTCGTTATAATTTACCCAGATATATGGTATTTTGTATATACCCTCTGGTAAACGTTTACATAACTATGGAAAGATCCACCATTTTTAATGGGAAAATCCACTATAAATAGCCATTTTCAATAGCTATGTAACAAATTACCAGAGGGTATGTGGTATTTTGCAGCTTGCCATCTTTGATTACCCGAGGGTACCCTGAGTTTCCTCGCCTCCCACGCCAGAGAGCTCCAGCGAAAGCCGCGTGGCGAGGCATCGGGACTTAGATCCTGCCGGGCTGGGCCTATCGGTCCACGGGGAGTGAACCACAACGAATAAGATTAATGGTTAATATTAATGGTTATTATATGCTTAATGATGGTTAATAATAAACTGGATTATGAATTGCGATAAATGGAGGTTTATAGTTTGGGAAATCATCCATATATATATAATAATTAGAATAAATAAAAAGTAACCATAGTTGGATTGCTATAGCGATACTCTTATAATCCGTTATCTGCAGTTTTTTTTGATTTTTAATGGCATACATATATTTGTTCATCAGATTTTAACGGGCTGATGGTGGTCATCACTTCAACCCCGTAGCCTCCGCCCACGCGTTCCTCAGAAGATGCCAACGGAGAAAGCGTCACCATGGTCGGATGCCTGTGATACCCTGGGATGGTGAAATTAGGGGTTAGCTTCTGGTTTAGATCTTCAAGCAACTATAGTCTATTAGTGGTTATACCGTGCTTACATATATAATGGTTATTTAATGTTCTCTATTGATTATATGGTGGTCATATAGTGATCATACAGGTGATAATATGGTAGTTATACTATATACTAACCAAAACTTGGTCAGATTCCCCATGAAAATTAGGGTATCCGGGTATATGGAAGTTTTGGACAAACCGATGTGCTTACGGGTCAAAACCCTACTACATCCAGTACCCTGGTGTTCATTAAAAAAATACTGATAAATGGATGTTCATCTTCCCAAAACATATTGATAATTTTCTATGATCCGGTATTCCCATTATATGTCTTATTGTTCCAGCAACTATTTGTATCATCCATAGATTATCCACGTAATTGGGTCCATAGCCCATATGACTATCTATATATATATATCCATATAATTGGTTCTATGATATTCCCATAAGCTATATTAAAATATATCATATACTATCCATATATTATCATATATATATATTATCCATATATTATCCATATATGATCCATATTATCATCCCATGCCCCACCCCGAGCTCAGCGTCCAGCTCTTCAGCTCCCGACATCCTCCCGACCTGCATTCGCTTCGTTCGCTTCGCCAACGCGGCAGTTGAAGGCTTCTCATCGCCTCTGAGGCACGGGAACTAGCCGTGGCAGATAGACATATCTTGAACATGTATCAGGAATCATATATAAGGAATGTCTTGAGATCAGAAGGCATCATATATCAGGAATTATTACGATGATATATGAATTTATATGATATACATTGATAATATATAAATATTATATATATATATGTATGAATACGGTGAATGTGTTATGATAACAGCAAACTCTGCTTGGTCTTGGCGAGTTCAACCCGTGGCCTCCCAGCTGTCGGTGTCACCACATGGCGGTAGCGTTCAGCAGGGCTTCGTCGGTTGGAGGTTCTGCAAACGCGACGACTGCAGAATCTGCAGAATCTGCAGAACCAAATCTCAAAGATAGACCCTTTTGTTTTGTTCATGACTTCGTTTCCGCTTTGAAAGAGTCGATTTTTCACATGTTCGCAGGGCTTTTTGAGCTATTTAGAATCATTGAGATGCTTCTGGTTTCTGAAGAATGTGTATTTTTTGCCAGTCTGCAGCTATCTCTCTGTGCGATCTGCAGCGCATCTGGCACTTCTGAGTCCTCAGACTCTGTCACTCGGACTTGGTGGACACATGTTGTCCTCAGCTGTAAATACTGCAGCAAATCGGACTAGGCTAAAAGTGTCGTTCGTAGCTCTTGAGATCTTAGATCCAGTGAAAACTTCTCGCGTGCGATTTGCAGCCAACATGAATTGTCTTTTCTTCAATCATCATTCCATTACTGGCTGTTTCACGTTCCAAAAATGATGCCTTTGGGCACACCGTGTCATCATACTGTTCATGAATCTTCCCAGGAGTGGAATGCTTGAAGCCATTTTCCTCGCTCACACATCACGTCAGAAACATTTATTGGACTCTTCTGATTTTAATTTGGAACACTATGTATTGAGTATCTCTATATAACACTGGAAGATTTTGAATTAAAAACAAAACCGTCGGACACCTGGGCCCACAGGTGTTAAGTCTGTCAGATCCACACCCAATGTGCCAGTCTGTTCCTTTGAACAATTTGTTTCTGCAAATGCTCGCCAAGACATATTGCGCTTTTTCTAAACAGGTTTGGACATGGTTAATCATAGTTTCGCCCATTCAACTGCAAATACCATCTGGTTATTTAACAGTTCGCCATGGAAGATCCTTGATAAATGGAGGTTTCTAGCTGGGAAAATCATCTGTAAATGGGCCATGGCTTCCATAGCTATGTTAAATAGCCAGAGGGTAATCATGAATTGAGGTATCCCGGTCCCTCCCCGTTCAACGGAAACTCATGAACATCATCTATAGTTGGTGATTTATATAGCAGCCGCTTCACCATGAAAAATCAGATATAGACGTCTACCCAGAACATGTCGTAAAGCCAATCATAAACCATCCCCCAAAAAAGAGGCTGATTTGATGATGTGAAATGATCCCCTTCGATGCTTGGTCAATGGATGTCAATGGCGACTGTCCAAATGAAATCACCAGCCATTATTCGTCCATTTTTATACCACTAGAATCCATTGATGATTCATGCACATTGTCCCCTTTTGTTGAATGTTGAATTTCATTAAATCCCATTATTATACCATTAGAATCCATTAATCATTAAACATTCATCAAAATCACCATGTTTTTCCTTTGTTTCTGGTCCTCACCAGCTCTCGAGAAACCGCCCAGCAGTCGGCCAGTAAACCGACACCCAACCGGTGGTCGCATGCGGTCGCGTAATCTGTGACTCCTCCAGGTTCTCTAAACTTTTCCACGTCAGCATTTCAACAAGCTCCAATAAAATTTAACGGACCCATATGAAACCACTTTAAACAACATATAGGACCAACAAAAACAATACAAAAACCCACCTAAAATGCAAAAACAATGAATTCTGTGAGCTCTTCTTGCCTGTGAATTACTACACAAATCATTCAAGACCTATCCACTGCTAGGTATTTCAAGCTTTTGTTTTTCCAGTTGTCGCCTGGTCATCACAGATGACCGCAAGACAACGCAGATGCAGCAGGAACATCGGTAGCTGCCCTCCGGATGTCAGCGGCTACAGAAACCTTCCTGTGACCTTGAATGCTTTTATAAAACAAGAAGCGACGAGAGAGCGTACAACTTCCGGCTGGCAGGAATGCATAGTAACTCTGGTTTATCGCCTTACAATCTGACAACAAGAGGGCTATTTATTCCATTCGACCCTGGGGTTCGATTCCAGGCACCAACAAACGCCAATGACGCGTGTGGACGTGAAATACGTGAACCGCGCATCTTTTGTATTCTTTGGTATACTTCATCTTAAAGAGACGGCTTCCCAACCAGATAGAGACTGTCAAAATACAAAAACCTGAATGCTGATCCATTTATCGTTCATCACTTTGGGCTTAAGACCACCCCAAAATTGGGCACCACAGAGGGTTCTTCCGCTCTTTGACCCTGTTTCACAAGGTCTCCAGCTGCGTTTTTTTTTTTGGCTCCTACCATTTGTGACGTGGTTTCACGTCTCAGTAATTCTTGTTGATTACCAAAGCTCTCTCCTGCAGCGTCGAATGCCGGAAACCAAGCTACCGCAAATTACCCCCATCGAACAAGATTGATCGAAGCTTGGGAAGGTAGCTTCCTGGGAGTAAATGTATGCACACATCTCTGGCTGCAAAGTAGATTGATCCAACAACAATGAATATGTATATAGATCTGAATATAAACATGACTATAAACATGAATAGATCAGGATAGACCAAGCATGGAGAGTGGCAAATGTGGCATTCCTTTCCCTTTACACCTCAAAGGCTGCTGGTGTCTGCACGTTGAAGAGGCAGCAAAAGCCCACGAGGAACAAAACGGTCCACAGGGAACCTGTGTAGCTTGATGTGCATCCCAGGTAGACGGGGTTCATGACATTTCACAACCATCTGTCAAATATACCCAGTGACCTGCTTTCATTGGACACTTAGTGTTTCGATTCAGGGAACTTACATTTGAAGTATTGAAACGGAAGCGTGTTGTTTATCTATAGACATCAGACTTGTCCCTTCAGAATGCTGGTGGCTGGTAGAGTATTTCTTAACCTTGGAGGTACATCAGATGGGTTCTCTGTACCAGTGCGGAACTGTTCCGTAGATGCTCTCTCCAGCTAACCATCATTATAACCTCCATTAGCTATAATAGTTATATCATGTTATATCATTATATATCCTTAACTAATAGTTATATCAATTTCCACCATAAACTAGAGAGAACCAACTTCTGCGCGTCAACTTCGCAATCGTAAACAGGGGCCCCACTGACCCCAGGTCACAAGGGCTAAGTGCCGAACCAATCAGAATGCCAGTCATGATATTTGGCGTCAGCATCAAGGGCTGTCCCTGCCAGTGTCAGCTTCCCCCAATTCGACAGGGCCTGGATCTAGTTCCCCAACTCTCATCGGGTAAGATCACCAAGGCTGACCAAAAAGTGTCATCCTTGAAGAGAAAAACAGTCACCCACATCTAGTCATGAACTCACATCAACAAATAAACTAAAATAAAGTGTTCAAAAGTAAACATGTTCCTCAAATGAAATTCACGTATCAGGATAGTCAACGGGTGCACTGAGTTAACAAAAAAAGGCAAGCACTTTCAATTCTTCAATCCACATGAAGTTAGAGACTTGAAGACATTATAATTAACTATAGTTCTAGTTGATTGGTTGGAACTATAAGTGGATCAATGTGACATATATATATATCTATAGTTATGTATAGTTATGTATAGTTAAATATAGTTATATATAGTTATATATAGTTATATATAGTTATATAAATATAGTTATATATATAGTTGTATATATATAGTTCTATGTAGTTATATATATAGTTATATATATAGTTATATATATATAGTTATATATATATAGTTACATATATAGTTATATATATATATAGTTCTATATAGTTATATATATAGTTCGATATAGTTATATATACGTATATATATATAGTTCTATATAGTTATATATACGTATAAATATATATAGTTCTATATAATTATATATACTTATACATATAGTTCTATATAGTTATATATACTTATACATGTAGTTCTATATAGTTATATATACGTATATGTATATAATTATATATATGTATATTTACAATATATAAATGTCCTTTCTACTCCAACCTCCAGTTAAACCCAGACACGCGTCCACGGCCCTCATCCCAGGGGCCTCATACTTGGACGCCTGGGACCGAAAGCTGGATGCTCATTGATGGTCACTGATGGTCAACAATAAGCTTGCTTAGTACCCACTCAGTGGGTACCCTCTGGTAAACTAACATAGCTATGGAAATTCACCATTTTTAATGGGAAAATCAACTATAAATGGCCATTTTCAATAGCTATGTTAAATTACCAGAGGGTATCCCATTTATAACTCAATCGGTCATTGATAACTCAGCTCGCCGACTGCTGGTTTTGGCCTGCGGTTCCAACGGCCGGCTGGGCTGTCCGACTTGGCTTCGCTGCGCAGTTGCGAAAGCGATGAAGCTCATCAGGAGCATGGACATCATAGAGAGCGCCTGCGGCTTACCCCGAATCAAACGGCCCGTTGGTCCCAATTTTGGTTGCTGATCCCAGCAGGAAAACCCGGTTCTGTGACATATATCACCACACTCCATGTGTACGGCTCGCAATGGTCGTTTTTGTCGCTTGAAGGAAAGGTATGCCACCATCCCCACCCAAGCCAGTAGTAGAGTATCATAGTTTATCTGCCATGACTTGGGGTTCACCGACAAAGTGAAGTGCTCCTTTTAGGGCGGTGGGTATCTTGGCCTCCCATCAAACCGTTTGGAGTGGTTGTACTTTCAAAAAGCATGAAAAACATATTGAACTTATTCTCTGCAACTACCATGTGAAGTGCAAGACACAAGTAATTCAAGTATATTCAAGTGATCTAAGCAAGCCATTGGTGGTAGCAGTACTGAACTGAACAGACGAGTGGCTTTGCGATAAAACAACCACTCACCAGCCAAACACCTCTACAGGGGATCCTATGGCCATTCCAACGCCGCTGTGCCTTGTCGTTCACCATTTTTTGGAGCGCCGTTTCTGGAGGGCCTTCGGCGTCGCCAGATGCGAAGGGATTTTCTACGGTGAAGTAATTCTGATTCGTCAGTCCGCTAAGTGGGATATACATGATATACATTGGTAAATGGGTTATAATTTAATATAGAATAATGGTTGCTCCTCTGGTATTCTAACCTGGGGCTAAGATCAATTTTTAGTAGGAACATATTCTATGATTGTGAATGGATAGTTTTGCAGCACACCAAGTGAGAGTACCAAAGTGTATGTATAATTACCATAAAACTATATAAAACTCAAGTTTCATACTATGCATTTTTCAATCATTTTCATATTATCCTCTGGATCTATACAATCCCAATGAACCAAACTGCCACGTATGACATACTGATTGCATGCTATGAGAACTTCCATGCATTGTGATGGCCTGGGATGACTATCCTCTCCAGATTCCAGGGGCCGAGCACCGGTGGCACCGGGCCTCTGATCTTCCGGTTGCCACTTTTCGTTGCCCGGTCGGCCGGTGGGTTCTGTTGCGCCGAACCCAACACCCCTAAGCTTGGAAGAGAGGAAAATTATGCAACGGGTGAAGGATGTTTTGCAGGGTGATCGGAAGGTCGATAGAAAACTGTGAGCCATTTTTAGGTCTTCAACTCATCACGCGTCGACTTTCCAACTTTCCAACTTTACCGCGACTCTTTAGATTTTAGACAACTTCACATTGACAAAAACCATCTTGACATCTCTGGAGAGTCAAGACCCCTCCTTTCAAGTCATTCTTCCAGGCTGCCCTTAGAACTATCAATACACATTAATACATATCAATATTCAACTCTCAACTTAACAAGCAGAGATTTGGTCAAGCTGAGACTGCTTCCCCTTCTTTTAGTGTTTTTGCGGCTCGTTTGCAGGGCATGTTTGCTATGATGGCAGCATGCACTAAGCCATCACTAAGCATCGAATTACGGAGGTAACGGAGGTACGTCAAGCCAGAAAAATGCTAAATAGATCCAGTATGATCCAGTAGGACAGCATGCAAATGCCATTGTTCCATAGTGTTCCATATTGTTCCCAGTTTCTTGATGGGGTGTTGATACCTAACCAATCACTGGAAGATATCAATTTCAGTGACAATTCACAGTTGCTCTGCGAGACCATCACCTCAGATCTGCGCTTTAAACCAATTCGTGCACCGGGCCACGTTTGTGGCATCGCTAAACATTGGCAAGGCTCCAGGTTCAACTAGGCATAGCGCATAAGGGATGTACGCCTGTAAAGTCCGGCAACAAACTTGATGTAACTTGATGTTCAGCACATCCACTGTGTCTTACTTTTTGGAAGCACTTTCATCTAGCATCATCTACATCATCTACCCATCATTAACATTCATTAACCATATTTTAAAGCAACGACCCGAAGACCAAAGCCTTCCAAACAATCGAATTTTGGAACACACTCTGCTCCTGGCAGACATGGCATGACATGGCCGTCACCGTGGGACTGGAGCGCGCGTTTTTCACGGGAGGAAAACTGACGAAACGAAACCCGAACTGAAGGGATGTCATATGGAAACCTGCCAAAGCTAGAGTTTTAGCATGTTTTAGCTGACTTCCTCTTGAACTAGAGATGATATGTGGATATATGCTGATATATGTGGTATAGCAGCATCAATGTACCCTCTGATCATATTCGATTGAATTAAATATCAAAAGTGATACGGTTTCAACTTGGACTTGGGGACCACTTGAGCGTACAAAACACAGGTACGCGCAGAACAGCAGCTGGAGCTCTTTGTTGTGATCAAACAATCACCCAGGGATTCTGGGCATCTGCGGCTTGTGAACAGTTCTGATCCAGAGCCATGTGGATGTGTGAAACAAGCAAGATGGGTTGATCATCTCAAGTCATTTTCCTCCAGTTAACCACTATACTTTCCATCACTTTTTTCTCTGTGGACAGCGATCAAATGGCAACCTGCGGCACAAAGTCGCCCCGGAAGGGGTCTGCGGCTTCTCAAAAGCAAGAGCCTTAGAGTCTTGCAGTTTTTACCATACGTGCTTTGTAGAAACCATCTCTTTGACTCTAATTAATCAAGTTGATGCCAGTGAAGAATCATTAATTATGGAGGAAACATGAGGAAACCTTCATCTGCCGGGGGAATCCATGGTCTTCCTACATGTTTCCAACCAAGCCACCTCCTCGCAACCGGAGGAGAGGATTTTTGGTGGCCTTGGACAGGTGAGAATCGACCCATACCCGTGTGGAATCGCCACAAGTGACTGGTGATCAATTGGATCCCCACCTTTTTTGGTGGTTTTTAGATGTTAGCCTTTTCATGGGCCTAAATGGCCTAAATCATCGAATTTGATATAGCTAATATGGTTCTGTCGATGGTAAGTTTTGACCATGGATCCCCATGGTGATTTGATGCTGAAGCGAAAATGAGTCATTTTTCAAGTCGAGTCGTACTGTAGGTCCATTTTTCGTTCACTGGGTTGCTTGAGAGACAATAGATGACAATAGTACAGACAGTTGCCCCAGAAGGGTAAACTAACATAGATCTGATCTGGAAAATCCATGAAAATCCCTGGGGAAAATCTGTAGCTGGTGACTTTTCCACATCCTGTCCATGATTCTGCTACTTTACAGGAGCTTAACCTTATCCTTATCTTGCTCTAAAAGAACAGGGAATTCGGGAATTTCATTCACCGTACCAGTACGGTTGGGATGGGTTAGCAACGACTCAGAACATTGGAGAAATAGCTCTCATTACCTCAGGAGTGATTGGCTATCAGACACTGACACATGGCCGTGGGTTAAACATAGTCAACATTTACAATCATTCCATTTTGAAACCAACTTGGGCCTTTAAAATAGGATCTAAATGGGATGGACACTGCATGTTCTGATCAATTTTGTCCTACCAGTACCATCCCATTTTGATGTATTTTGGGGATTTTGGGGGGTTAATTACACCAATTGTGTCCCTTTGCCCTCCAAACTTGGACTCCGCGACTGCCCTGCGATCGTTCAGATCTCGCCTTGGAATGGTCAGATGGAATGAACTTTCAGTAGCTACGACTGATGGGTGATTTCAACCTACATGTGCAATACTGTTTATGTAAGTATATGATATTTCAATATATTTCATGTATATCGATACTCACAAACAAATTTACACACAAAGTCTGTACAACAAAGATGAGCTGTTCTGGATTCCATAAGGCATGGAAAAAACACACACTTTGGTAAACTCCATAATGGAGAGGGTGAAATGAGATGAAATGATAACCGTCATGTCGTGTTGTTACATTAGCATGTCATGTCATGTCATGTCATGGCATGTCGGCATGGGTGGTTTTTGGCTTGGCCACCTTGCCATTTCGGATGAAGGTACGTTTTCACGACGACATAGATGGGTCTTCGTTGGCCCGTGCCATCTATGCGTCCACGGGCCCCCTGCTTTTCCCTTTGATTCAGGGTTTCTCACACACAGCAAGCCACTAGGGCATGATGTTTCCATTCCGCTGCTTGTTCTCTTAGATCCAAGGTTTCCACTTAGACGTATATCAAGCCGCTGGACACGATTTTTCCAAGAACAACTTCCCTCGGTGTGGTTGTTTTGGATTGAATGCGAAGAAAATGACCCCTCAGCGCTGTTGGTCTTGTGTCCCATATGTCGAAAACCAAATTACAAACAAACCAAACTTTTTTGGAGTTGAAACTGAACGGATAAGACTGGTGGTTTGAAGTGAATATATTAGGTATAAAATCGAGTCTCCTGCTTGACCAAAGAACCAATCAGCAAGTATGCCGAAGAAGCAATGTCGGTTTGTAGATCTGTGTCGTCTGCGTCGCCTGGTGGTGGATCTGTGCTTCTTGCGTGTGGTGCGAGATCATGTACGGCTGTGCTTGTTGTGACTCAGTGGTGGAGTTGAAGCTGTAGTGGTTGGAAATTGCTGTGAAAATGGCGTGGCTGGGACTGGTTGTACTAGTGTTGTGCTTGTTGACTGTGGTGTAGACTGGTAAGTGACGAATGATCCATATTGTGGTGGTGAGAGCTGAAGATTGGGTATGGCTGCATTGTAATGTGGTGGTGGCTGAAGACATGGCATGGCTGTGCTGTGATGTGGTGTGTTGAAAGCATAGAGGTTGTGTAAACGCAGAGTTGGCAAATGGTGCTTGTGTTGGCTTTGGGACGGTGTGTCCCATAAGTTGTTGTGGTTGTTGTGGTGGAGTTGGAGCAAAAGGCTGTCTGAAAGCTGCAGTGGCACACTGTGGTTGCATTGAGTGTGGTATAGTGTGTCCGGCTGGATCATGTTGTTGTGGAGTCTGAGAGAATGTTGGTAGAAAGGTGCTGATGCTTGTGTGTTCTGTGATGCTTGTGTGTTGCACATAAGTCGTCGTCGAAGCTGAGCGTAGAGCCGGTGTCCGATTCCCAAATAAGTGGTGCGTAGTGCTTGTCGCAAGTGTGGTGTTGAGTGTTGTTTTGTGACTTGTCGTTGTAAGATAAACGGGTAGTTGAATGGTGGACACCACTTTTGGATGATGTAGCTTTCCAGCGTTCGTGTTTGTAATGTTGTATTGGTGGGTAACAACGGCAATGCGACAAATTGATGATAGTTGTTTTGGCTGCAAAACCAATGGAGTGCCAACTTGCATGACACAGGTTGTGCTCGTTTTAATTGTCTGAGCTTGCGTTGTCTGGTGTTCTGACGGTCGTGTAGCGTGTGTATGGTACTGCCGATGTAGTGTTCTGTGCTGGAAAGACGAATGTTGAGTCCCGATATGACAACTGCATGAAGAAGTATATATACAGTGTTGGATTGACAGAACATTCGTTGCAACTGTACAAAAGTGCGAACAGACTTTAAACATGTTCTGTCAAATCTCCGATTCCATTTTCGACATGATTGTTGATGAACCTGATTGGTACACCAATGAAGAAAACAAAAACCAACTGCAACACGTAGGAATGTTCGATAAGCAACAGTGTCATAGAAATCGTCAGGTGGAAAATGTTGTAAGAATCCGAAAAACGCAACGCATGCCGCCGAAAACTGTACATGATCCGGATCGCCGCGGTCTAGTCACTCTAGTTGAGTGACCGCAAACAGCGGCAGCTTGTAGAGCTCCTCATTGCGCGCCTTTGCCGCCAGCGCCACCGGCAAACCAAGCGATGCTGCTTTGTCTGCAAACGTGCTTTGCTCGGCTTTTGGGATGTTCTTCATAAGTTGATGCAATGTGCCCAATGCCTCCTGAA
>CAMXCT020002700.1:73430-89625 GCA_947184155.2 Cladocopium goreaui
TAGTAGTACTAGTAGTACTAGTAGTACTAGTAGTACTAGTAGTTACTAGTAGTACTAGTAGTACTAGTAGTACTAGTAGTACTAGTAGTACTAGTAGTACTAGTAGTACTAGTAGTACTAGTAGTACTAGTAGTACTAGTCGTAGTAGTAGTAGTAGTAGTCGTAGTAGTAGTAGTAGTAGTAGGAGGGGTAAGAGTAGGAGTAGGAGTAGGAGTAGGAATAGGAGAAGGAGTTCTAGTAGCAGGGCAAGGGAAGAAATGGAGAGGGAGGGAAAGAGAGAAAGAGAGAGAGAGAGAGGGAGGGAGGGGGAAACAGATGGTTGCGTTTGACCGGTTTCTGACGGGTTTCTGACTGGTTTCTGACTCGTTTCTGACCCTTCAGCGGAACTCGTGTCAATTGGATCCAAAAGCAAGAGCAGAAATTCCTAGGTGTACTAGTGGTAGTGGTGGTGCAGTAGCAGCGGGTGTGGTGGTAGTACTAAGAGTAGTAGCAAATCTAGTAGTGGGAGTAAGGATCCATGCGTGAACACATTCGATTTCAAATTTGAAAGCAAAATAAGCTTGCGCGGTCCGGAAACGGTCCGGAAAACTCACAGTAGTACCAGCAGGACTAGCAGTAGCAGTAGCACTAGCAGTAGTGGTAGTGGAAATTGCAATAGGAGTAGGCGTAGGAGTTCTGATGGGAGGGTGAGGGAATAGGGAAGGGAGAGAGAGAGAGAGAGATTGCGTTTGGCCGGTTTCTGACGGGTTTCTGACTGGTTTCTGACTGGTTTCTGAGTCGTTTCTGACCCTTCACACGAGCGCAATTGGATTTAAAAGCAAGAGCAGAAATTCCTAGGTGTACTAGTGGTAGTGGTGGTAGTGGTGGTGCAGGGTGGTGCAGTAGCAGCGGGTGTGGTGGTAGTGCTGGGGGTAGTAGCAAATCTAGTAATGAGAGTAAGGATCCATGCGTGAACGCATTCGATTTCAAATTTGGAAGCAAAATAAGCTTGCGCGGTCCGGAAACGGTCCGGAAAACTCACAGTAGTACCAGCAGGACTAGCAGTAGCACTAGCACTAGCAGTAGTGGTAGTGGAAATTGCAATAGGAGTAGGCGTAGGAGTTCTGATGGGAGGGTGAGGGAATAGGCAAGGGAGAGAGAGAGAGAGAGGTTGCGTTTGGAGTAGGAGTAGGAGTAGAAGTAGGAGTAGGAGTAGGAGTAGTAGTAGGAGTAGTAGTAGTAGTAGCAGTAGTAGCAGTAGTAGTAGCCAGGAGTAGTAGTAGTAGTATTAGTAGCAATGATAAGAGCTGAGGTGGATGGATGGATGGATGGATGGATGGATGGATGGATGGATGCTAGGCAAGTGCTGCCTTTTTGGTGTTTCTGACCTGTTTCTGACCTGTTTCTGACCTGTTTTCAATTGGAGCTAGCTTGAATGTCCTTCTGACCTGAAAACATCTGCGCGGATTCCGCGCGCGCGGATTCCGCGCGCGCGGAATCCGCGCGGCCATGTCAATTATTGGCATGGTTCTGGTCTCGAAAGTAGTAGTAGTAGTAGGAGGAGGAGGAGGAGCAGTAGTAGTAGCAGTAGTAGTAGTAGTAGTTCTATTACTAGTAGTAGTAGTAGTAGTAGTAGAAGTAGTAGTAGTAGTCGTACTCGTACTAGTAGTAGTAGTAGTAGTAGTAGTCGTAGTAGTCGTAGTAGTCGTAGTAGTCGTCGTAGTAGTAGTAGTAGTACTAGCAGTACTAGTAGTAGTAGTAGTAGTAGTAGTAGTAGTAGTTCTATTACTAGTAGTAGTAGTAGTAGGAGGGTGGTAGCCGTATAACCAATCGCCAACCAATCGCTCAGCCTATCGCGATGCAGGTTTTAGCAATCGCGCAAAGCAAAGTAAACGCATCAATTCATAAATTTGTGACCTGCTTTTACGGACGGCTCCCATATATATATATAAAGAATTATAAATATATATTATACTTGTTATGATATTAATGATTATATCAATTATTATATTATTGATTACAGTATATTAAATGAATATAAACAATATTTTATATAGAGTAGTGTTTCTATATATGCATGGTAATTAAACACATGTGGAGCATCTGGAGCATTCGGCTCTTGCTCCACCCGCAAAGCACTAAAACGACGCCTGTCTCTTGAGTTCCGCATTCAATGAGGCGTTGGCCTTGGAAACGATGCGGTCATGGTTTTTTAATGCTTTTTTAGGGTAGAGGGTATGATGGTAGATGATAAACAATATGTATATATATATATACACGTATATAGATTTACTTAACACACGTCAGTACTACTCTATTGTGATACCCATATCCATCTAGCTATACCGCAGTTACCGTACTACATCTACAGTATATGTTTTGTACTATTCAGAACTATCCAGTATAAATCGATAAAAACATGGTAAATGTAGATATGTGTTTATACTTAAGAGATCTTAACAGTCATCTGTCCACTAGATCTACGCAGCCCTCTTGGAATTGAAGCAGGGTGAAGGCCAGAATCACCCAGGGCTTGTCAATTAATGTTGGAAAAAAAACTCCCAAACCATCCCAAATCCAATGGACTCTCATACTTTTCCCATTGGCCATAAATTTCGGTTACCCTCTGGTAAATTAACATAGACCCTGGCAGTTGTCGGGGTTGGAAGACTAGTTTCCATTAAAAAAATGTGATATTCAGGGTCCAACTGTTTATTTACCAGAGGGTATATACCCAATTTTCAGACACACCATTGAGTTGCATCCAGGAAAACAAAATTGCATGATGTTGCATGCCTAGGCCCCAAGTGACACTGGGTTGATTCATTTGGGTTTTGATCAACGATGATTGTCTGACTTTGATCTCTGCTATTCAGCTGCAGGCCTCAGGGCCAATTGGTAGCGGACAACCTCAGAGGTCGCAATCCCAGTCGCCTGCCCCAAAGAACTCTAAGTTTATACCCTGTTCGACTGCGCCAAACCATTCTGAGTGAATGTGGTTTAGGGTTTGCAGCTTCAATTTTCTGTAATTTCGGGAACCAACTAGTCACCAACTACGGCCCTGACGCTCCTTTGCCTTCCTGGGGCGGAAAATCATCATTCTGTAATAATGCTGGAAATACATGGTAATACCCCATCAGGCTACAACCATTACCATCATGTTCTACTAATTACTGACGCGAGGAAAAACATGTTGACACAACCGCACACGTGCGACTCGGCAAGCGGGTTTTGATGTTGTTGGAAGTGAAATCCCCAAATATCAGAAGTAAACAACCACAACATATCTGGCAGGGGTTTTGTCCCAGTATGTCCCAGTGCTTAAGCCCCATATTTGGATGTCCGAGAAACAACTCCGCGCTGTCTCCCAAGTGCTGTCCGTCGAGTCACTGGGCGACGAAGTGGGGCGTGGGTGGGTTCAGGGCTACAAACAGTTGTTTGTTTAAAGTGTTTGGCAAAAAGGTTATCGTTACCTACTATGGTTGTACCTATCAGATCAGATAATTGTCCCATGCATCACATGATGCGATAGGTTTTCTTTCCTAGTTTAGCACCATCGCTGCTGGATTTTGGTGGTTGCAATTCCCTGATTGGTTGGGTTGTGGGAACTACAGCACAACAGCTACAATACCATGTTCCTTGTTTGAAATAAGATCGGTTGTCTATACATCATATCTCATACATATACATGATATATATATATATATAGATACATCATACATACTATACTCCAGTGGTACATCATATTTCTCAGACATGCCATCTACCACTGGAGTTTTGCTTCTCGACCAGACCTGCAGCAGGAGGCGTAGCGAGCACCTGTGGCGGTGATTTTCCCAACAAGTGGCTTGGTCGTTTCTAGGCCATCTGAAAAATATGAGAGTCAAGTGGGATCATCCCCCTATCTTGGGTTGACAGTAAGAAAAACATGAGACCACCAGCCAGAAGAATATTCGTCGTTGCGTTGTCCCATCTGATGTGATTGGACATACTTGTCCAAGGAAGTTTAGAAGTCAAACTTCCGACAATATGGACAGATGGAAAAGCAGAGGTGGGAAGAGTCAGGGAGGAGAAGAGCAGAAGAGAGAAGGTCAGAGAAGAGAAAAAGTGAGAAGAAAGAAGATGCAGGTGCGCGAAAAGGTAAGAAAGTCGCAAAACACTGGTGTTTTTCCAATGATTTGAATTTGTGGCGAAAAGTAGGCTCGCTAAAGCGGCCGGTGCAGAGCCATGTGGTCAAATGAGAGATGAAAAGTTGCACGCCGTTGTGGCGCGAAGAACATTTCCAAGTCTAAATGTACAAAAAACACCAGCATCGGACCACTTTTGGAAGTTGATATGTCATCCTAAATGATGTTTTTCCTGAAATGGGTGACACATACGGGAAAATTAAAGGTTTCGGGTTACCAGTTACCATTATTTATCCATTAATTATTTGTATTTCAAGGAACCACCACATGTGCTTCCTACCGCAGCCCCTTTCTTTCTGAAGCTAGGCTCGCCACTGTCCGCCTCTGAAGCTGGATCCCCTGGCTCACAGCAATGGACCCAGGACTCAGGACCACTTTAATAGCAATCGACATCCATATATTGTGGATCTTGGGACCAATAGTAACAACATAAAGATAGTAAAGATCCATATGTGCAATAGTTTTAACATCAAAATCCATTGACTTTAATAGTAATCTCTTCAACAGATTTTTCGCAACATCTGATCTTTTTATCCGGGCGCACCATTTGGACCCCCAATCGTCTTTGTCAGCAGACAGACTTTGCGTTTGCTTAGCTTGGGATAGACTCAGTCAGTCCTGCAGGATGTGAATTTCCATCGCGTGTCACCACTAGATTTTTACAGCTGTGCTCAACACAAAACCCAGAGATATTTGGCAGCCTGGTAAGCCCAACGGTAAACCCATCCCCAACTTGCCAGAAATGGCTCCCACAAACTAAACTAACCACTTCCATGTCAATGTGGAGGTTTATTTTTGGTTTTACCACATTGCACCTACGTAGGGATATACCTAACCCAACTTGGCTACTTATTCAGAACAATGATAGAGCATTTGGTGCAGAATGTGTCATTTTTTGTTGGTCCAACACTTTATGGCAGAAATGAGCAGCTCGTTGCCTGCTGCAGCATCTGCCGGACCATCGAACTGAGACAGCGCCTACAGTAGCGGCCAGATCCAACAATCAGCTTGAGTTGTTACTCCCTTTGGGTCATGGGTATCGGTAACAATTTGGTACTTTAGAAAAGGATCGGCACCTTGAAAATGACAAAAGCTTCTGGGTTAGTGACAAACTTGACGTTTCGCATCACTAAGTAATTAAATGAACAGTCTGGTACCGGTACTCTAAGATGGTGATGGAACATCCAAGTTCAATAGGTCAATCATCTACAAAAGCGAGATTCTCCAGGCAAAAATCTTGGCTTGCCAGGCTTTTTCGGAGGGTACCGCTGCGCACTATTGCCTATTATAAGACAAAAACCAAACCCCGGTACCCTTTATTTGTTAACCTTGCGCTATGTTTTTCGTCCCTTATGTTCTTAAAGTAATTGTCCTCATTATCTACATATTATTTTTGAAAGTATTATTTTCACTGATTTTCCCCAATGAAAAAAATGTGCTTCCCCTAGCGTCCTAGTTGCATGGTGGCGATCTGAGCCTTCGATTCAAGGCGATTGGCCATCGAAGACAGTCGCTGCCGCATCTCCGATCTCCTGCAAGGCTGCCAGATATGGGGCTGGTTGGCTTTCAGCCAAAAAGAGAACTAGCACAATGGCCCACAATATCACAATTCAAGTCTAACATCACCCGAACCTTGGAGGTATCATCTTCAACCAGCATTAAAGGTGGTGTTAAGACACTAAGCTACCTCTGGGCGCGAATAGCCTGAGATGTCGTAAGGACTCCCCCAGTGGAGGTTCATCTTTAGTTCCCCAAACAATGGGTCCACACTGAGGGGTTCTTAGTAAATGTAAAGGCCGGTGATTGATCAGGGTGGTCTATTTGTGCCCTGGCATTTTACCTGAAAATTATCGCGCAAAATGGCTCTTCTGAAATGTCCCCGTGCATTTCGATTGCGCCGGCTCGCACAAAGTGTGGGTCGCGGGCGTGGGCCCCGGCATTTTTCCTGTAAATTCTCGCATAAACTGGCACGTGTGACACGTCCAAGTGCATTTCGACCTCGCAGGCTCGCACAAAGTGTGGGTCGCGATCCTGGGCCCCGGCATTTTTCCTATGAATTATCGCATGAAGTGGCTCTTGTGAAACATTTCAACTGTGCAGGCTCGCACAAAGTGTGGGTCGCGATCCTGGGCCCCTGTGTTTTTCTGTGAATTCTCGCGCAAAATGGCTTGTGTGAAATGTCCAAGTGCATTTCGACTGCGCAGGCTCGCACAAAGTGTGGGTCCCGGTCTTGGGATCGGTCCTCCTCAACATCATCATCCTCAACAACATCATCTTCCTCGTCCTCAACATCATCATTCTCAACATCATCATCTTCCTCCCCCTTGACCTCATCATCCTTAACTTCATCAACCTCAACCTCATCTTCCGCAACATCAACATTATCATCCTTTTCATAACCCTCCTAGACATTACCATCCTCAACATCATCATCCTCAACATCCTCCTCCTGCACCTTACCATCCTCAACATCATCATCGTCAACATCATCATCATCAACATCATCTTCCTCCTCCTCCTCATCATCATCATGATCATCATCATGATCATCATCATGATCATAATCATGATCATCATCATGATCATCATCATGATCAACATCATGATCATCATCATGACAATCATCATGATCATCATCATGATCATCATCATGATCATCATCATGATCATCATCATGATCACCATCATGATCATCATCATGATGATCATCATGATGATCATCATGATAATCATCATTATCATCATCATGATCATCATCATGATCATCATCAACCACCACATCATCATCATCATCATCATCAACAACAACAACAACATCAAAATCAACATCAACATTATCATCATACATTATCCTCCCACTTCCCCAAATAGTGTGGTCTCTTGCCGGATTTTCTTTAGCAGAATAAATGAGAAGCCCACGTGCATTGCACTCCTACCAGTAACATCTGCCAGTGGCAGGATCTCTTTAGCCGGAAACTATGGGAACATCCTCTGTCACCATGGAAACGATCCACACACTTTTTACATGCCCCATAAATAGTCAAAACTGTGAACACTGTCAACCCAAAAAAAATGAGAATCATTGAATGCAAAAAACACCCAATGAATTCTGTAATTGCGGGTAGTTGGGGCCGTCACCAGGGCACTTCCCTCCATGGCCCATATTGCCAGAGTGTGAAGATATGCTCATATCCTGCCGTGGGCCGCATCTTCGTTGCCTGCGCTGAAATTTGGAACTTCCCTCTGGTGCTTGAAGCACCTAGGACCCACAAAAAGTATGATTGTCAACTCATGCCAGGTAGGACTGAGAAAAACAACTCTTTTGGACCCAATTCCAATTTCATCAATTCCCGTGATTTTCCGGACCGACTCGATTTCTTGTAGACAGTGGAAGGTGCAGGACAACATCCATTGAGGGTTGGATCCTAACAAAACGAAGGCGTCAGCCTTTCGCCCTGGCATCCAAGGACTTTCCCCGGGCTCAGCTTTGTGTTGGCTTTTTTTGCCTTCATTTCCTCATGGGTCCTCAACATAGAAAAAACTCTGCCTTAAATTTAGTGTTCCGTTTATCTTTGTGGATCCCTATACTTCTAGATAATTCTATATAATTAATATATATATATAGAGTATGTATTCATTATATATTCATTATATATGATCCATACTGATCCATTATGATCCAAGATGATCTTGTCGTAGCCTCTTTTTCTGCGCTCCTTAGCGACTCCGTAGTGCGAGGACGGGATCAGGGCGCGGCGGATGGATTAGGTGGCCATGACTCGATGCTCAGGCCGCCAGTGGTTCAAGGGAATCCCATTCATGAGCCCTTTATGTGGGTCGTTAAAGGCTTAATGGTGACATAGCATATCAACGAATATCGGATATATCATAGCATAGTGACCTTCACCAAAGGATACTTCAGAATAGCTTGAAAAAGCCGCCAGAAGTTCATGAAGATTCAGGAAAACCTTAGCCTTGTGAGGAGACAATTTTGGTAACAAATGGTGAAAGTAGGTGTTAGACTGACAAAACAGCATAATGGCCTGACGGTTGCATTTCAACTGCCAAAGTAAGCAGTAAAAGGACACCTAGAATCAAATGGACATATCATATCCATTCATATCCCATTCACACTCTAGTTGTTCGCCTAACTATGCAATCCAAACATACTTATCAGCACCAACATGCGTTTTCAAAGCTTTCGTTGAGTCTCCCTTGCACCACTTTAAATTGAATGGAGATGGAGCTCCATCTTTCCTTCTGCTATCAAGCAATAAAGCGGGCATTGCACGCTGAAAACACAACATCATCGACGGTGTTTTGAGCACCTGAGAAAGTCAAAGCTAGGAGTCACCAATCAGCATGGGGCCATGAGCAGTATTGCTGCATCCAAGAAAAGTGAGGCTCTTGACTTTCCAGGTCGATTTGAACAGCCTGGGTTGCTTGTGCCCACTTTGCTCGAGCTGTCCAAAATTGTCACGTGGTATGTTCAGCCAAAGCAGCATCACAAACACGCTCTAGTTGCTCTAATAGACGGGCTTACACTACCGGAAAGTCTGTAGTATTCCCCCTGTCTCGTTCACCTTTCAATCTTAGCCAGCAAACATTTTAGGCAAAGGAAGTCCCCCCTGACTGAGCCATTTACAGATCTCAGCAAGAGGAGGGTAACAACCTTCAACAACTGCAGCGATTGCGGCTCACTTCCTGGCACAGGATGGACAGCAAAACATTGGAGATCCTGATGGTTAAGCCACCCATCCCGAAAAAATGGATCCCTAGTCATCCCTAGTCCATATATGGATCATCCACCAACCAATGGATAACAATTGATTTGAAACTTGAAACATTTAAACACCACCAACCGGCATTTTTGTTGAAGCATTTCGCTGCAGAAAATGAATGACCCATTCCACATTTTCATATTCTGCTGCCTTCTTCCCCACCGTTCACCGCATCAACCAGCAACAGTCAGCACCGTTTTGGGCACCCAGTACCGATCGGGAGGGATTGACATCTGAGCTCCAGACGTCGTACTTTGCTTGCCACTTGTCCTCAATGTCTGGAATCACAATTGGAACTTATATTAGATCTTTTATTCAACAAAAAATGCACGGTGTGACCCACATTTTGAGCAATTTTTAGTTTTTGCGGCAGCTTTTTATGGCAGCTATGTAAGGGTCACCAGTTGGTTGGGCTTAGTGGTTTGAAAACAACTTGTACAGATACTTACAAAAGTCAAACAAATTTAATGTATTGATCCATTCCGTTATCTATGTCACCTAGTTTCATCATCTTTTTGGCCAAGTCTCAACCTCTTTTCCTCGCATTCCAACTCGGACTCCGTGGCATTGCCAATGGATGTCCCTGAGACGGTCGTCACACAGGAGCCTGGCGGAAAGGTGAGGTCATAGGTAAAACGATAAGATACAAAAAGGTAACTAGGAACTATAAT
Organism: Cladocopium goreaui; assembly: GCA_947184155.2. Classification (NCBI taxonomy): domain Eukaryota; class Dinophyceae; order Suessiales; family Symbiodiniaceae; genus Cladocopium; species Cladocopium goreaui. The sequence goes on from CAMXCT020002700.1 coordinate 83,049, forward strand.
GAATATAGTTGTTTGTAGATAATCTGACTCTAAATTAACATTTTATGAACTACAATTTGTGTCAATATGTGTTGGTCTCCCATGTTTTTCTTTTGCAATTTTGGATTGCTTGAACAATTACATGTCAATTTTCATCACAATTGATGCACTTGCATGTTTTCAGTTGCTTGTTGTCACATTTGTATACACATTCTCCAAATGCACTCAGACGGTGGGGAGCTGCCGAAAACGGGGACCCAACCTTCATCAGAGGAATCATGGCAAGAGACCTAGGCGACAAAAATGGAGACACTGGGAAGCACAAATGAAGTGGTCATTTTTGAAAAAAAAACTCATAGGCCATAAAATAATATTATACATATATATTTATATATTACATGACCATACAATACCATACAATACCATATAATATAATATAACATAGCATAACATAACATAATATGATATAACATAACATAATATAACATAATATAATATAACATAATAGAATATATTATATATCATCATATATCCACCAATAAAAAGTCTGAATGCTAATCAACAAAAAATCATAGAAACCACCGTAATCTGGCCACCTCAAACATCCAAAAAACCCTCCGGGATCCTTCCTTCCGGTCGTCAAACATGGCTGGGAATTCCCCCGAAAAGCTGTGGCAATTGAAATAGGATGATCATCGGATCATCCATAAATAGCAGGTTTCATTGCCATCAAAAGATTGCCCGGTCCGGCCTATTTTTTGAAGATCCATCAGCACACATGTCTTGTGCATCCTCAAAAAGTCCAAGGTTCTTCTCCCAGGTTTCGCGAAAACGCCCAAAACAGCACCATAGAGAGAGTACCAAGCACCGCTGCAATGATCCTGAGCTATCTTGGTTCGTTGACAAGGTTTCCTTTCATGGGTTGACATGGTTAAAATGGTTCAAATATGTTAAACGTTGTCAAAGTAATCCCAACTCCAGTCATAAATCAGCTACCGGGGGTCAGATTTAACTGACATGCATACCACAAATGCGTCTACACTGCTCACTTGGGAATCTTAGACACCTTCACCCCACGTTTGGGCGGTTGGGGACTTAGTTTCTTGTTGCAGCTGGATTTCAACCTCACGCCCTTTCTCCTCCACTTATCAGATAATTAACTTCAAGTCAATCTTAGGGTAGCCTTTCACCACATCAAATCCCAAACCTCACATAGAACGACAAAATGGGCTGTTTCGAGTCGCAGCCCCATCTTCCAAATTCATGTTTTTTTTTCAAAGTTCTTAGGATGTATGAATCCCCTAATCTTCTGGATGATTTTCATGTACACATGCCTCATTCCATTCCTCCACCAGGGATTCACGGACTGACCGAGTCATGGATATCACGATGATTCATGAAACGTGGTTCCACAGTCCTCTAACCTGCCAAAAATGGAGACGTCTATCATGCCTCACCCGAATTGGTGGAGAAATCGGTTTTTAGATAACCCTCTGGTAAACGTTTACATAACTATGGAAAACCACTATGTTTCATGGGAAAACTCACTATTTCTATGGCCATTTTCAAATATTTTCAATAGCTATGTTAGTTTACCAGAGGGTATGATTCGCATCCAAAATTGGGGCATCACCACAAGCCTTCATGCAGCAAAACCCGAAACGGTCGACAAGGGCCGAGAAAAGAAGGAACAAAACAAATTTGTTTGGTGATTTCACAGCCCTCGCACAATATTAGTCGAGTTTAGATTGCTATTCCACACATGAATGGAACATCATATTAACAAAAATGTGTATCATATTGTTTCAAACCACCAAATATATCAAATAAGAACCACAGCCACTCCCAATTCTTTCGGGGAAACCTTGGAAGACGCTGCAGCTATGCATCAGGAGAGTCTGTCGCTCTTTGGTCAGGTCGACTCCTGAAGAACAACATGTGCAACTGTGCAACAATCAATACCAACAGTAATATATTTAATATAGGTAATATATAATAATAATAAGAAGAAGAATAATAATAATACTAATAATAATAATAACACTAACAATAATAATAAATAAATAATAATAATAACACTAACAAAAATTAAAAATAATAATAATATTAATAATAATAAAATAACAATAATAAATTAATAATAATAATAAAATAATAATAATAACACTAACAATAATCATAATAAATAATACTAATAATAACACTAATCACCATCATCATCATCATCATTATTCCAGTGCGATTAGAAAATGCAGAAACCATATTTCACCCATAGCCATATATTGCAAGCAGCTGGACCCAGATTCCTACTTCGCTTCTTGGCATGCACCAAAGACAGCCTAGTATTGCAAATCAACATCTATATGGACCCCAAGCCACCAATGAATCTAGAAAGGCTGCTTAAATTCCTATCCTGTATTGATAAGTATTGATAAGATGCACCGCAACCGTTCTCAAAACCACCTCCGGCTTTTAACACAAGTGCTGCAGCAAACTCTGGGCGGCGTCCTATGATGAGGGAGAGAAGCATAGCAGACTTTTCAATGATCACACGCCAAGCCAGGACCAGAGTCACCTCATCGTCATGTCACGTCAACTCCATAAATAGCCAATGAAACTTGGACTGAAGGATGTGTTCTTCGGTTTTTTTTGGTGTACGGAATGCAAATCATTCCTCAAAATGCTGGTACGGAACAACACAATGCAAGACATGTATAATATATGTATTTATAAATATATATATATAAATCATAAATGTATTTGTATGAGTATGTGTATATATATATCATATAGTATACGTGATCGAATTATTCCACGTTTCCATAGGATTGTCCTAAGTAGTTGCTATACATACACCTTACCACCAAGCCATGGCCATCGCCATGGCTGCCGTGGTACTGTCACGGAGCCGATGAGCAACAGCAGGGAGCATCGCTTGGGCGGCTGCGAGCCCATGAACTGACGGTCTGTGATGCACATCAGCAGGGCCAAACCTGAGATCCCAAGATGCCCCAAGTAGGGGGCTGAAAAAAAAGAACAACGCTTTCAAAGATCATGCAAACATAGTTTAACTATTATCCCCAATTGCTATAGATCAGCTAGGGTATGCTAGGGTGAAGAGGTGCACTCGATTCAATCATAGTTTCTTTTGGGCAAACTGATCTCTGGGCTGTAACTTTGCAGTTTTCGAGTGGAGCTGGGCCAGTTTCGTGCTGCACATCCAAATCCAAGGAGGTAGACTGGGTTCTGTCTATCAACAACTGCTGAAACCGCAGCCAACGGGCCACTTCCCCGGAACTTTGTGATTTAAGATTGAATGCTGCCAGAAAACAGTTGGTTCTTTGTTTACTCTTTGCGGGTGTGCTTATAAAAAAGTGCAAAAACGCCTCTAACTCTGCTGGTTAATCATTATTGCCCCTAATTTACACGGCCATGCTGGGGTAATTATACTGTACCCCATTTTCAGAGGACAAACCCCTGTGAGGCTGTTGCTGAAGTAAGAAAAATCGCCAGGGGGATCGTCTAAGTTCACGGCTTGAATGCGTTGAATGATGCTGTGATCCAGGTGGGAATGGATCAACCTCAAATTTGGGGCGGTTGAGTAGTTTAGTACAAAAAATATTTAAATGATAAATGTTGTGGGTCATTGGTACCCCAAGTCTGATCCATACCCTTGCATGTTGTGTTGATCGATTTCATCATCAGAATAAGTAAATAATCTGATTGCTTCGGCTGAAGCTTCAGCCGGAAGTGCCATCGGCCAATCCTCCAATAAGATGACTGATCAGCTGATGAGAAGCAACTTGAGCATTATAGGATCATCATGGGATGTCGATTGAGATTAAAACATCAGAAAACTGGTTGGTGGTTGACCTAGCCCTCTGAAAATATGAAAGTCAGTTGGGATGATTATTCCCAATATATGGAAAGTCCTGAAATTCCATGGTTCCAGTCACCACCAACCAGAAAACCATGGACATCCCATTCTGATCTCACGAGGATGCTCAAGTTATTACCACTGAGATGACTCATACCGACCCCGCCATCAAAGCAAGGAACTGTAAACTGGGAGCAGGATGCCATTGAACCTCGACTTGGGATGGAAGAGACAATTCTTAGAGAATTTGAATACGTGCTATAGAATCAAAATGAATTAATCAAGTTGAGGCATCTCATATCAAGTTGAGGCATCTCATAGCTGAGATGATCGACAAATCATCAGGGGGCCACACAATCAACTTGTGCTTACGTGGTGGTTTGGGTTGGTGGTTTGGAAGTCTGGGAATTGATGGTTTTGTAAACTTAGAAAAAACAAAAAATATCAAACCCTGCAAACAATGAAATCGTTGAAAATAAAGAAAACAAATTTAAAACAACAATGATTGCTACCAGATTAGGTTTGTTTTTGAATTGATATTCATCTTGTATCTCGGAAAATGTACACTTATTTAATGTCCAATAATTTCACGTGAGTGCATTTTTCTGTACTTGTCTATTTATTTTTGAAATGGGGGAAAGACAGTTTCTTGAAACCGTGTGGTCCTATCCTGTACTCTGACTGATGCAGGTTTCATGGATTTTCCATGGAGCTTCCATGCAGGTTTCATGTTTGTTACATGCTGGGTTTGCAAATTTAGCTTACTGGTGGGTAACCTCCATGACAACTCCCTGGAACCTGCATGGAATTTGCATGGAACCTCCATGTAACCTGCATCAGTCAGAGCGCATGATAAAACCAACAAGTGTAGATAGAGGCACCACCTCCATAACGCACATGGAAACTGCATGAAATCTACATCAATTCTCCATGGAACCTGCATGGAACCTCCATGAAAACTGCATCAGTTAGAAGGCGCCATGCAACCATCACGTTTAGACAAGAAACAACGGTTACCTACATGAAACCTCCATGAAACCTACATCAATTCTCCATGGAACCTGCGTGGATACTCCATCAAGGAAGACGCCATACAATCATCAGGTGTAGATACAGGGAACATGTTCGAGTTTTTTTAATGGAAACTACATGGAAACCATCAGACGCTTTGATGCAAATCGATCGCAAATCGATCGTAACTAAATTGATCGCACAAAAACTGTTATAGCATCTGTGCGTTTTGATGTCGTTTTCACTAGGCCATCTGTCTTTGCTGATGTTTCTTTTGGTTTCTGTACTGGAAAAGTCAAATTCTTCCAGAATTTCTATTTATCCTGAGTCTTCGTTGCTTGGCGGTTTTGATGTTGGCAAGGCCAGGGTTTCAAGTGTGGACTTTGTAGTGTGTCATTTTGATGTAGGATTTCGACGTTGTTTTGCGATCATTTTGTGATCCTTTGTCGATCGATTTGACATCGGCCTAAAAACGAATAAGAAGGCCATAAAACAACATCAATATGACATCGACAAGAACCTAAGGCCTGTAGAAAACGGCACTTGCCAATTCATATATTCATATGGTTTGGTGATCATAGAATCCAAGATGACATAAGTGAGTTCATTTCTCTTGGTGGTTTCGTCCTTTAATTAACTTAGTTTGCAATATTATATGTTAGGAACCTCCATCAAGTTGACACCGAGACAGACATAAAACTCCATCAAAATGACATCAAACAAAAATTCACATTTGAAACCTTGCCAAAATCGAAACCACCAAGCAGTGAACACTCAGGATAAATAGAAACTCTGGAAGAAATTGACTTTTCCAGTGCAGAAACAAAAAGGGACATCAACAAAGACAGATGACCTAGTGAAAACGACATCAAAATGCACAGATGCTATGACAGTTTTTGTGCGTTTTTTTTACGATCAGTTTACGATCGATTTACGATCGATTTGCGATCAATTTGCGTCAAAGCGTCTGATGGTTTCCACGTAGTGTCCACTAAAAAAAAAGTCTCTGTTCCCTGTATCTACACCTGGTGCTTGTATGGCGCTTCTTTGATGGAGTATCCATGCAGGTTCCATGGAGAATTGATGTAGGTTTCATGGAGGTGTCATGTAGGTTCCGTTGTGTCTTGTGTCTAAACGTGATGGTTGCATGGCGCCTTCTAACTGATGCAGTTTTCATGGAGGTTCCATGCAGGTTCCATGGAGAATTGATGTAGATTTCATGCAGTTTCCATGTGCGTTATGGAGGTGATGCCTCTATCTACACTTGTTGGTTTTACCATGCACTCTGACTGATGCAGGTTCCATGGAGGTTCCATGCAGATTCCATGCAGGTTCGAGGGAGTTGTCATGGAGGTTACACACCAGTAAGCTAAATCAGCAAACCCAGCATGTAACCAACATGAAACCTGCATGGAAACTGCATGGAAACTCCATGGAAACTCCATGAAACCTGCATCAGTCAGAGTACTGTACAGGATAGGACCGCAATGGAATTTGTTTCAAGAGAAACTTTTTTTTCTCTGCTTGCTTTCATGTAGATTATTTAGATAGAATAGATAGGTAAGGTCACTTGGATAGAGTAGGCATATTAGATAGATAAGATAGAAAAGGTAGACTAGGTGGATTAGATAGATTAGATAGATTAATAGACAGACTTGAAAGATTAGAGGTTGGATTAGAATAGCTTAGATTAGATTAGATAAGATCAGA
>CAMXCT020002701.1:0-17145 GCA_947184155.2 Cladocopium goreaui
TGATGGGCCACATTTTTCCATTGCATTTGAACTTTCAAAGAACTGCAAGTATTGGAAATGGCCAATGGTCCAATCGTTTTTGAAGAAGCAAGAGTTGAAGTTGTATCCATTCCACGGTTGCCAGTTTGGGGTTGTTGACTTGGACGGGAACCCAATGAAAAAGGGTTGGATGATTGCAACGAACATGGAAGAGTTGTCAAGTCTTTCGGAATATGTTTGTGATGGTTCGCACACTCATGGTCAAAGCCGGGGTACTGCATTGAAACTTGCGGAGAACTACACATTCACCTTGACTGACTTCATTTACAGTTGTTTTCGTTCCAGAGCTAACCAGGCACAACCGCCAAGAACAGGAAAAGGTTAGCCTTGCCCGCAATGAGCCGCCGTTCTGATGATTCAAATATGACGATCACTGAAAAGATGAACGCGCGTGCTCTCAAGTCGGCCGGTTTAAAAACCGTGCCCCAACAAAGCAACATGTCGGAGTGGCTTGCATTTCGGAAGTGCCTTGATGTTCAGGGGGATAGGCACGCAGGGTGGGAGGACATCTTTTCAACGGTCCTCGCTTCGTCGACGATCCTGGTGCAAGGCAACAGGACGGAAGACCTCGAGTTGGCTGCAGGATTGATGCAATGTTTCACTGCGCAGTCCATGTCAACGGACGCCCTGACGAATGTGCCGTGGGCTAAGGAGATCCGCCACCTGTCCGAGCTGACTCGCTTTGGGATCTGAACCTGCCTACTGAGTATGTCCCTGGAACGTCAAGGCCGGCGGTAGACGTCGTGCCCACAATCTATGTGGTGACTTCTGATTCAACTTTGGCTCTGATTACTGGTAAGGGTAGGACTCTGAAGAAGTACACCCTGAAGGAGGATCTGTCATCGCGAAAATCAGACATGGTCCTCGAAATCGGTCATGACATGCTCTGGGGAAAGGATTTGCAACAGCTCTGCAAAGCAAATATTTCCATGGTCAAGGAGTTGATGGCGAAGTATTCTTCTCATGGATCAGCCATCAGGGTTATTTCGGTAATCTGTTGGTCTGGAAATGAAATTTGTGGGGAATATGGTGTTGAACCCCTTCCCATTTGGGGGCAAAGGGAACCTCAGGGTGACTGGAACGCCATCATGGACAGGGTCAAGGGCAACATTGTGTGGTGGAACCAGCAGCTCAAGGATTTGGGAGTGGATCAGGCCGCCCTAATCGGCGAGCCCGACCCACTCACTTACGGCCTGGGTCTCATTTTTACCACATTTGTGCAGCGATTGAAGGAGTGGTTCTTCAAGGAGATTGCCAGTGACAACGATCGAATCCGGTGGATCCAGAATGACAAGCTTCCACCGAGGCTTGAGCTCAGGGACTACTTTCACGCATTCGAGACCGAGCTGAACCGAAGCGAGATGATCGGATACGTCATGGCAACTCTCCACATGCTGCACATGTCAGATATCTTGACGCCCCAATACAACCTGTCTTTGTACAAAAGAAAGCGTCCTGAGGGAGAGGCGACGATGCGTGACGTCTCACCAAAGATGGAGCATCTCCCTGTCAGGTTCGTGCAGGTCCTCACAGCTCTCCGCGAGAAGACGAACAAATCAATGCCGAGCATCTCCAAGCCAGAAAGCTTGACGGCAGAAGAGCTGAGGGACCGCCCCACTGATGCTGGTGTCGCCGATGATGATGATGAAGAACGTGACCCTTGGGATGCACTGGATTCAAATGAATTTGAGGGCCCATCAGTGGGAAAGGCAAAGGCCAGTCATGCTGCTCCTCCGGACCCCGCAGCGAAACCTCAGCCGACACAGGAAGATTCAACTCAGGCCACCTCAACTGGTGAGCCCATGCAAGAAAACGAGCTCAAAGGCACAATCATCCCACAACATGCGCTTGGGCACGTTGACAAATATCGGTTCACGTTGGACGAAAACATCAATGCAGAAGTAGTTGAACATTGTGTCGTTGATGCCCATCCTTACGAATTGATTGTCAAGACTTGTTGGGAGATGGATGGGGCAAAGGAGCTGAGGTACCCAGATCGCATGGACCGACACAAGACCAAGGTCAATGCTGTGACTCGTGGGCAACCTGGTCAGGACACCTCTGGATTTGATGAAAACATGTGGCTTGACCTTGATGATTTCTTTCGAATGTTCAACCAAATGCTGCCAGCCAAGTTACCCCGAATGACCGTCGAGGAGCTCATCTCCCTTCTCTACTGGGACAGCAAGTGTCGTTTTGAGTTCCAATGCATTGCAGGATACCAGAAGGCAACCCGTAAAGGGTTAGCCTACTGGCCTTTCAGGATTCGTGCAGCGCAGGGGCATACAAAGCGTGCTATGGATGCTGCATCGGCTGATGACACATTCAATGCGGTGGAGATCTATGCACTGTCTGGCGCAGCAGCCATCCAGAGGATGAACGCCAAGGGCAAGAAGATCACAACACCGCAGAAGTGCCCAGGTGTGGTCTATCACAGGACCACAAAAGGAAATTGGAAGGGGATCATTGAAAATGGGTTCTTGGCTGGAGGAGGGGAACGAAATTCATCAGGAAGAGCACATTCCTATTTTAGTGAAGTGCGTGTCGATGAGAAAGAGTACATCAGCGGCCTTCGTGCCGAGCGGCCCATCGAAATCCGTGTTGCGATGGCCGAGTCAGAGCTGGAATTGTGTTTTTCAGGACCGCCTCAGATGGCATTCTCACGAGCGATGTTGTGCCCGCACAGTACATCATTTCTGTCGATGACACCGTGAAGAAGGTGAATTTGTATCGTCGCCATGAGGAGGTGGCGCAATCTGCAACAAGCAGTGGGGGAGAAATCGGAGTCCAAAAGCTTGTCGAGACCTTCGAGGCCAAGGCATCAAAACGAGCTGGATCGAAATCTCCGGCCGCCTCAACTGGCGCGCCCACTGCAACAGCATTTTTCCCAGGGAAGGTGAAGCCTCCGCCACCCAATGTGGCTCAACTTGCCGGAATGCCTGGATATGCAAGCAGCAGATTGCTGCCTCCCCCTCCAAAAGGTGAAGCTCCGAAACCACCAGCAGCAAAGGTTGAAAGCCCAAAGACACCGTCAAAGACGCCTCCAAAACCACCATCGAAGGAAGGGACTTCTGCACCTCATGCACCCGAAGTTCCAAAAGCCGTGACCTCAGAAGTTGATACAGCAGCAGAAGGAGAACCTGCAAAGAAGAAGGCAGCCCTGACAAGAGTGCCCGCAGCTGTGCCTGCGGCATCATCAGCTGCGGCCTTCTTGGAGCCAGCGTCGAAGATCGCACCACCAAAAGCAGTGCCAAAAGATCCGAAAGCTCCAGCTGCAGAGTCGCCTTCAAAGACGCCGGCATCAACATCCAAGTCACTGGTGCCAAAGCAGAAGTCTCGCCCTAAAGGCGATGACCAACCTTCGAAGAAGGAGGAAAAGAAGGAGGACAAGAAGCCGGTGCCGATTAAAATTGAAGTCAAGCAATGCGAGCGATGTTTTGCTCAGACCTTCAAGGGGCAGATTGAGTGCGATGTTTGTGGTTTGATGCTCGAAGGGGTGAACAAGGCCGACCGGACCAAAATCGCAGAGAGAAGGAAGGCCGCTCTTCACAAGCTGGGCTTGTACTACGATTATCGTGGCGAGTACCTGCAGAGCATCACACACAATCAGCTGGAGTCTTTGGGTTTGTTGGACGACCAGGCAAGGGGGAGCTCTAGCCCAGAAGCTGATTTGTTGAAGCGGGCAAAGAGCCGATTTGATCGTGCCCTGAGCTTAGGTTATGTGTCTGTGGCAGACAGGTTCACCCAAGACGCCACGTTCGCAGAGAGCGTGCTGAACGAAGGGGAGAATGAGTACGATTGTCAACGGTACGACCTTCTCAAGTCCGCTCATCTGCCGAAGCCGAGCAGAACGAAAGCTCAGGTCAAGATGGGTATTTCTGAGCAATCCCAACTGGAACATAATGCAATGAGGTTGGTTTTCTTGGATCTTGCAAGCCGTCTTGACGTTCCCAAGTCTTTCAGGTACATTGACCAGCCGTGGCTTTACATGTACAGGACTGAAATTTATTCTGAGGAAGAATACATCGAATATTTGAAGAGAAATCCTCAGCACAATTTGTTGCTATCATGCACAGGTGTCAACAACATTGCCGTCCATGACGCCGAACGACATCTGAAATGGATCAAGGGTCAAAATGAAGAGCTCTACAAGCACAACGCTGAAGAGAAGAAGAAACAGTCTGACCGGGCACGTGAACAGAATGAGGCAAAGCGCAAAGCCGAGCAGACTGGGGCTTATGGCCAAGGACCCTCAAAGAAAGGCACCACCAATCCGGTTGCCCGAACATCCAATGTAGAAGTAGCTTCATCATCCACGTCAGCAAGTCAGTGGCTCAATCGCCCTCAGCAAAGTCATTCCCAAGATGATCGACAGTTCACCAATGAGTGGCAGAAGTGGCATGGGCGCTGGTACCAAAAGGTGATCAGGCATGGCCGAGTCGAATGGGAAGAGGGATAAATTTTGACACTGCTTGCATTGACGATCGATTGTACAAAGCCGCACATACTTTTGAGTGTTTCCTCAGGTCTGCAAAGAGTTGGCTCGGTAAGGCAGGTTTAAAAGCCTCGCCCTGGTAAATGGGCAGCCTTGCCGTGTCCGGCTCACCTGAGGGGGGTGTAATTGCATCCCATGTAAAAACACACTGTATAATAGTGCTGACTATAGCTATTGCGGCTCGAGTAAAACAGTGCTTAAGCCGCAGGTGCTTAACGGTTTGTTTTAGGTTTATCAGTCTATTTGGGTATAACATAGTTTACCCCGCTGAAACCTGAAAATACACAAACAAACGAATTAACGCATCTTATGCATCTTTTCAGAAAGATAAATAATGTACCTGACAAATTTTGCTTTCAAAAAGCAATCTGTACACCCCCTTCGAAGCAAGACGGTGCTGTCATCAAACCACATCAAACCACAAGGCCATTGGTCTCCGATGCGAGCTGCAGTGTCTGCGAAGCATCAATTGCCTTGCCAGCCGGGCAAAGTGAATATTCCATTCACCACGATCCAGCCAGACGGGGTCAAAATATCCCAGGCAAATATATTGAGAGGGATAGGCTTTGACCCACGCACTCGGCACGGCTCAGCTTGCTGCAAATGCCTTTCCCTTGCGTGATCAAGCTCAGCTGCAAAAGAAGTCATCAAGCCAGGTTCAGCTTTCCATGACCCTGTCGGTAACAACTGAACTGGCATCTTCTTGGGACGTGTGCTTTTCAGCCTTTTCTGGGCGCGAGCTTCTGCTGCAGCCTCAGGCATCTTCCGTTTCGGACTAGCATCCACGATCTCCCAATCACAACCATCATCCGACGGGGCAGCGGATGAAACAGAAGCCATTGTGGTGATGCCACTGTGAGGTTTGAAGCCAAAAACACTGCAGCAATTATGCATGTAAATATGTACATTTCGCTCCAGTGACCTATATAGAACTTGTGAAAGATACCCCGGATACGGCAAGTCCCTCCCACAAGTCCTAACTCATCAGGCGTCCGTCTGAAATCAGGGATGATCAGAGATGATTGGGAATCCCGGCTAGTTGGAGCCCCTGCAAGTTGGAAAGCACTTCAAACCTGAGCCGCCGCAGGGCAAGGAATGAACAGATTGCCTGATGACATAGGTCTTAGGGTGTGATTCAGCCAGAATAGTGTAAAGGCACATTGCAAAAGCTGTGTCTCGTGCCATCATGGCTACCAAAGATTTCCAAACATAACAAAAACCGTCAAGGATCTAATGAAATGAATGATGTATATACAAGTTACACTGGGCGACCGGAAAATGGCGAACTGTTTCAACACATCATTGGCAATCTGCTCGGGAGCAGAAAAAATTGGATCCAAACAGGTTGGACAAAGTTTTGAAGCATGGACCCCATCAGATGACATAGGACTTGTGGTGTCAGTGTCGCAAAACACTGAACTGGAAAATGCCTTTTCTCCATCTCTACATCATGAAACGGCAGGGGAAGACGACAAACAATTCGAGCACATCTTCTATCATCACCTTGAGCCTCCTTGATTTTCAGCTACTGGGGATCCAAACAGGGAAGCGGGCAAGGAGCAGCGGTGGCTATGCCGGATGATGTCTGATGACATGGGACTAGTCTACATGGGATTGAACAAGAATTGAAACGGAAGACTGTCTTTCCAAATGGGTTGAGCGTCGACTCTTCATATTTGACTGAGAGTAACAGTGTAACCCAAAAAACACAGATTTATCGAAGGAAGTTTAGAAGTCAAACTTCCGACAATATGGACAGATGAAAAGCAGAGCAGGGCAGAGGCTGAGAGAAGAGAAAGATTAGAAGAGAGAAGATCAGAGAAGAGAAAGAGTCAGAAGAAAGAAGATGCAGATATGCGAAAGGGTAGGAAAGTCGCGAAACACTGCGTTTTTCCAATATTTTCCAATTATTTGTGGCTCCGGAGGGTCGAAAAGTAGGCTCGCTAAAGCGGCGGGGGCGGGGGCAGCTGGCCAGATGAGAGATGAAAAAATTCACGCCGTTGTGGCGCGAAGCACATTTCGAAGTCGAAATGTACAAAGCACACCATTCTCGGACCACTTTTGGAAGTTGAGATGTCGAAAAAGTGCACGGCGTTGTGGCGCGAAGCACATTTCCAAGTCAAAATGTACAAAACACCTCAGCTCCGGACCACTTTTGGAAGTTGAGATGTCGAAAAAGTGCACGCCGTTGCGGCGCGAAGCACATTTCGAAGTCAATATGTACAAAACACCTCAGCTCCGGACCACTTTTGGAAGTTGAGATGTCGAAAAAGTGCACGCCGTTGCGGCGCGAAGCACATTTCGAAGTCAAAGTGCAAAAAAACTGAGGGGTACGGACAACCCTGTAACGTTCATATGTCTTTTTGCGTGGTAAGGCGCAAGGATTGTCACCTTTGTCAAAAGTGAGCAAAAAAACCTCAGGTTTTGGTGCAGTTTCAAAACCTCCCGGGTCAGAGTACCAGGTAGAAGGGTCAGGGGGCAGATTGGGGTCCTGTTTCCCATCGCGGGAACAATTTGAAAGAGGATCTTCAAGATGCATTCCGCGTGGCGGCGTCAGTACCAGAGACTGTTTCATACAGAGATGTCAGGAGTCAGGGCGCTGATTTCCTCAGGGGGTTCCATTTTGGGCCTCCGATCTTTCAGGTTGCTGAGATGAGATTTTTGCATGAACAGGTGCACGGCAGCACTCTTTCGTATACCTGGCATTTATTTTTCGTGGCAGGCGCAATACTTTAACAGGTGGCTTTAAAAAAAAACCATTGCACGCGGGTTCGGGTTCACGCGCGCACCCTGAAAAGCCGCAAAGCCGCAAAGCCGCAAAGCCGCCATGGAACGCGCAAGCCGCAAAGCCGCAAAGCCGCAAAGCTGCCATGGAACGCGCAAGCCGCAAAGCCGCAAAGCGGCAAAGCCGCAAAGCCGCAAAGCCGCCAAGCCGCCAAGCCGCCAAGCCGCCGAGCCGCAAGCTCTGCGACTCATGCGCCGCCTCCTGCGTTCATCGCCGCTGCGTTGCCACCGCCATGGATCGCTGAAGCCGCAAAGCCGCAAAGCCGCAAAGCCGCAAGCTCTGAGACGCAGGCGCCGTCTCCTGTGTTCATCGCCGCTGTGTTGCCAGAGCGTCAAGAAGCGTCAAAGAGCCGCAAAGCGCCAAGGCGTCGAAGCACCACGAAGCGTCAAAGCGGCAAAGCTTCAAGAAGCGCCAAAGCGTCAAGAAGCGTCAAAGCTTCAAGAAGCGGCACAGCGCCGAAGCGTCAAAGAGCCGCCAACGAAAGGCTGGCTGTGCTTAGAAGAGTCTTAGAAGGGGACGGGCTTGCTTACGGAAAGAGGTCTGCAACCAAAGGCTGGCTGTGTTTAGAAGGGGACGGGCTTGCATATTGCGAGACAATTCGTAGCGAATTCTTAAAGAGGGGCGTTAGGGGGGTTGAGTGGGATGGGAAGGTCGGGGGGGGGGGGGAGCACTCGAATTCCGAAGAACAATGGCAGATGTTATGGCAACCCCCAAAAGATTGAAACGTAGCATTCGACTAAACGAATGGCAATTTTCCTCCCTATTTGGTTGAAAGATATTATCTACAATGTCCCCCCCGGTGTGATAGACAGTCCCGGCCTATGCGACACAGACCTTGCAAAAACAACTTTAAACAAGAACAAGAACAAGAACAGCAACAACAACCACAACCACAACAACCACAACCACAACAACCACAACCACAACCACAACCACAGCCACAACCACAACCACAACCACAACCAACAACAACAACAACAACAACAGCAACAACAACAACAGCAACAACAACAACAGCAGCAACAGCAACAACAAGAACAACAAGAAGAAGAAGAAGAAACAGAAGAAGGAGAAGAGGAATAAAAAGAACAAGACAAAGAACAAGAACGAATAGAACAAGGAGATCCCGGAGAACAATGAGAACAAGATGAAGAACAAGAACAAGAACTACAACCAGAACAAAAACAAGAAACAGAACAAGATCAAGAACAAGAAGAAGAACACAACCACAAGAACAAATCTAAGAACAAGAACCACAACACCAACAACAAGAAGTCCTTAACTTTCGATCATCCTTGATGCTACGCTGCAAGATCTTGCCCTTGATTTTCGAACAACTTTGATGCTACGCTGTCAGATCACAGCCTGATCTTGCAATCATCTGGGATGCTACCGTGTAAACATTTGTCCTTAACTTGCAAATCTTTGTTGTTACAAAGTAAGATCTTGTCCTTAGCCTTCGAGCATGTTGGATGCTACGCTCCAAGATTCTGTCTGTCTTGTCCCTAACCCTCAAACATGTTGGATGATACGCTGTAAGTTCTTGTCCTTAACGGACAAGAACCAGAACAAAAACAAAAACCACAACCACAAGAACAATATCAAGAGGAATAACCACAACATCAACAACAGTAACAACAACAACAACAACAAGAACAAAAACAATAGCAATAACAGGAACAAAAACAAAAACAATAAGAAGAACAAGAACAACAACAACAACAGCAACAGCAACAACAACAACAACAATCAGAATAGCAAGAATAAGAAGTGCTAATAAAAAACAAGAGCACAAACAACAATAATAACTTTAATAACAAGAACAAAAACGAAAACCAGAACAAGAGAAATAATAGCAAGTTCTTGTAAGATCTGGATGCTACCCAAGAAGATCTTGTACTGAACTTTCAATCATCTTGTATGATTTTGGTTGCTATGGAGTAAGACTTTATCCTTTACATTCAATCATCTTGAGTGTTACGGTGTAAGATCGTGCCCTTGACATTCAATCATCTTGGACGCTACGCTCGAAGCGCTTGTCCTTAACTTTGAACATCTTGGATGATATGCTCTAAAATCTTGTCCTTGAATTACAAACATCTTGGATGCTTCGCTGTAAGATCTTACCCTTAATTTTCAATCACCTTTGATGCTACGGTGTAAGATCGTGCCCTGAACTTTCAATCCTCTTGAATGCTACTGTGTAAGCCTTGTCCTTAACTTGCAAACATTTTGGATGATACGCTGTAAGGGGGTGTTGGATGGTACGCTGTAAGCTGTTGTCCTTAGCCTTCAAACATCTTGGATGCAAGCATGTCACGAAAGGTAGCCTAGGCTACCTGAGTTCTATGTACTTTAGTACTAGTTTAGTACTGGGGGAGGTGGGTGCTCCTTTCCCGGAAATTGAGAGCCGAGAGTCACGAACGGAGACTTAGGGGGGGGGCCCCCCCCCCCCATTCGATTCCCCCCTGGTCCGCATCTCTTTCTTTCTTTTTCTCTGACTATGTACTTACCTCCTTATCCATCTATCTATCCATGTATCTATCTATTTAGTTGTCTATCTATGTATCTATTTATCTATCTATCCTTCTATGTATCTATCTATCTACCTATCGATCTATCTATCTATCTATCTATCTATCTATCTATCTTTTTATCGATCTATTTAGCTATCGATCTATCTATTTATCGATCGATGCTTCTATCTGTCTATCTATCTATCCATCTATTTGTTTATTTATCTATCTCTCTATCTATCTATCTATCTATCCATCTATCTATATATATATATATCTATATATCTATTTATCTATCTATCTATCTATCTATCTCTCTATCTATATATCTATCATACATACATACATACATACATACATACATACATACATACATACATACATACATACATACATACACACATACATACATACATACATACATACATACATACACACATACACACATACGCAGATACGCACATACATACATACATACATACATACATACAGACATACATGATGTAACATAATATAACATTATATGACTTAGTGTGAAAAAACATTACATCACATACATACATACATACATACATACATACATACATACATACATGATGTAACATAACATAACATTACACGACTTAATGTGACATAACATTACATCACATTACATAACATTACATTCATACATACATACATACATACAGACAGCCAGACAGACAGACAGACAGACAGAGAGACAGACAGACATATTTACAAACATACATGGATACAAAGGAGTTATCTGGTTAGTGGCCATAGTCAACTGGCCCCATGGTCTGCAACATACACCTAGAATCCTTTCTCGGGCATTGTAGAAGGAAAAAAAAATTACGACCGAGTTTTTCTACTCCGCTCACAAACTCGGTCGTAATT
The DNA here is from genome assembly GCA_947184155.2 of Cladocopium goreaui. NCBI lineage: Eukaryota > Dinophyceae > Suessiales > Symbiodiniaceae > Cladocopium > Cladocopium goreaui. The sequence goes on from CAMXCT020002701.1 coordinate 10,733, forward strand.
CTGTGGGGCATTTGTTGGCTCTGAATTCGTCACAGCCAAGCAAGAAAGCAACACTGGACACGTCATACCACTTATAATGTTTCATAGCTCTGGTTTACTAAGTCATCCAAATGGACTGTCGTCTATGTACTTGGCTTACACCCCCAGTTACCCCAGACTGGCTCCATTTCATTTCAAATTGGCCATTTCATTGCAAACTGGCTCCATTCCATGGATGAAATTTCCCTTTCTCATGGGAATCCACGGCAAAACAATCCTGTGGATGAAATGTCTCCTTTTCACCCGCCTGCGCTTATGCCCGCCGGGCATAAGAACAGGCAGGCCCTTCATCGAACAGGTTTTGGGCCTAAAATGATGAAAAAACAGCCTTTACCCTGCCAAACCTGCGCTGCCAAAGCCCCGCCTGCGCTTACGCCCGGCGGGCATAAGAACAGGCAGGCACCCAGGCCTGGACCAGGCCCTTGCAAGATGATTCCAAGATATGTAGGCCCAACATAGCTGACATGGACGTACTTGGGGCCAGCAAGTCAAAAGCCAGTACTAGTTTAGTACTGGGGGAGGTGGGTGGTCCTTTCCCGGAAATTGAGAGCCGAGAGTCACGAACGGAGACTTGGGGGGGGGGGCCCGTACGTTCGACACTTGGAGGCTATATCGCAAGCCAAGAGGCTATGGATCAATACTAATCAAAAGGCAGCGAAGCAAACCACAGGCGCAAAATGGACGCAACTGATTCCGCATGCTTCAGGCTTCAGAACATATATAATATAGGCTTCCCAGAAAGATATGCCGATGGAGCCGCGGAGCCGATGAGGCCGATGAGGCCGATGGAGCCGATGGAGCCGATGAGGCCGATGGAGCCGATGAGGCCGATGCAGCCGATGAGGCCGATGAGGCCGATGAGGCCGAGACCGCGATGAGGCCGATGAGGCCGATGAGGCCGATGAGGCCGATGACGCCGACGAGGCCGATGAGGCCGATGAGGCCGATGAGGCCGATGAGACCGATGAGGCCGATGGAGCCGCTGGAGCCGATGGAGCCGCTGGAGCCGATGAGGCCGCCTCAGGCCGATGAGGCCGATGGAGCCGATGAGGCCGATGAGGCCGATGAGGCCGATGAGGCCGATGAGGCCGATGGAGCCGCAAAAAATGAGGCCGCTGAGGCCGATGAGGCCGATGAGGCCGATGGAGCCGATGAGGCCGATGAGGCCGATGAGGCCGATGAGGCCGATGGAGCCGATGAGGCCGATGAGGCCGATGGGGCCGATGAGGCCGATGAGGCCGATGAGGCCGATGGAGCCGATGAGGCCGATGAGGCCGATGGAGCCGATGAGGCCGATGAGGCCGATGAGGCCGATGAGGCCGATGAGGCCGATGGAGCCGATGAGGCCGATGAGGCCGATGGAGCCGATGAGGCCGATGAGGCCGATGGAGCCGATGGGGCCGATGAGGCCGATGAGGCCGATGAGGCCGATGAGGCCGATGGAGCCGCTGAGGCCGATGGAGCCGCGATGAGGCCGATGAGGCCGATGAGGCCGATGAGGCCGATGAGGTCGATGAGGCCGATGAGGCCGATGAGGGCGATGCAGCCGATGAGGCCGATGAGGCCGATGGAGCCGATGAGGCCGATGAGGCCGATGAGGCCGATGAGGCCGATGGAGCCGATGAGGCCGATGAGGCCGCTGAGGTCGCTGAGGAGGCCGATGAGGCCGATGAGGCCGATGGAGCCGATGAGGCCGATGAGGCCGATGAGGCCGATGAGGCCGATGAGCCGCTGGAGCCGATGGAGCCGCTGGAGCCGATGAGGCCGATGAGGCCGATGAGGCCGATGAGGCCGATGAGGCCGATGAGGCCGATGAGCCGCTGGAGCCGATGGAGCCGCTGGAGCCGATGAGGCCGATGAGGCCGATGAGGCCGATGAGGCCGCTGAGGTCGCTGAGGCCGATGAGGCCGATGGAGCCGATGAGGCCGATGAGGCCGATGAGGCCGATGAGGCCGATGGAGCCGATGAGGCCGATGAGGCCGATGAGGCCGATGAGGCCGATGAGGCCGATGGAGCCGATGAGGCCGATGAGGCCGATGGAGCCGATGAGGCCGATGAGGCCGATGATGCGGCCGACGATGAGGCCGATGAGGCCGATGAGGCCGATGGAGCCGATGAGGCCGATGAGGCCGATGGAGCCGATGAGGCCGATGAGGCCGATGAGGCCGATGAGGCCGATGCAGCCGATGAGGCCGATGAGGCCGATGAGGCCGATGAGGCCGATGAGGCCGATGAGGCCGATGAGGCCGATGGAGCCGATGAGGCCGATGAGGCCGATGGAGCCGATGAGGCCGATGGAGCCGATGAGGCCGATGAGGCCGATGAGGCCGATGAGGCCGATGAGGCCGATGAAGCCGATGAGGCCGATGAGGCCGATGGAGCCGCTGGAGCCGATGAGGCCGATGAAGCCGATGGAGCCGCTGGGGCCGCTGAGGCCGATGGAGTCGCTGGAGCCGATGAGGCTGCTGCAGCCGCTGGCGCCAGTGCGACCGATGAGGCCGATGAGGCCGCTGGAGCCGATGAGGCCGATGAGGCTGATGAGGCCAGTGCGGCCGATGGGGCGGATGAGGCCGCTGGAGCTGATGAGGCCGATGAGGCTGATGAGGCCGGTGGAGCTGATGGAGCCGCTGGAGTCGATGGAGCCGATGAGGCCGATGAGGCCGATGGAGCCGATGCATGAGGCCGATGGAGCCGCTGGAGCCGATGAGGCCAATGAGGCCGCTCAAGCCGCTGGAGCCGATCAGGAGTAAATGAATAGATTATGTTACATGGTGTTGTTTTGTATTGGTTGCTGTTGTTGTTTTAAATGGAGTATAGTGAGGAGGGGGACCTTTTTAGTGCTATTTTCGATTTGCACAAGACCACCACTCTGCTGTCGACTTCATGCCGCCAAAGCAACCTTAAGCCTTTATAAATGCTTCTTGGCACAGAAGTGTCCGATTGAGAGGTTTCCCTACGCCTAGAAATATACCCTACACAATAAAGTCACAATTTGCATTGTTCTTTGAATCAAAAAGCATATCTTATATCTATGTTTTCATGGATTAATCTGTTTGTACATATCGAAAGACACGCTACCATGACCACGGCCGGATTTCCTGCAATCACGGTGGTGACGACTTATTCTGCACTAGCTATCTCTTTTGTGCTCCCACTTGCCCGTGCACTATTCGCAGGGCGCATATTTTTGGATCAAACAGATCAACCAACATGAGAAGGCAAAGGATGCATAAAACATTGTAATTAATCGAAGCGTGAAAAGGGGAACGATGCATAAAACAATATATGATATTTCTCTCCACGAGTTGTAGAGAACACAGATCCGCTTCTCTACCATTGGCACAAAGCCGACTTAATTTACTGCCTTGAGACACCCGCAGCCTGCGCGGCGCATGCTGGGAGGCAAGGGACGCTTCTGGGTCATGTCTGCGCCCGTTTTTTTCAATGACCACAAAAATCAACACCACTGGTCCGCCTATCCAAGCCAGAAGCTGATGCAATGTTCCAGGTTAACGCTAGCCTTTCACTTTCACGGATATGATTTCTGCACATGTACAATTTTCTGTTTCACGCATGACAGCCGGACTTATCGCCACAGATGTGGCTTCGCAGGTGGCCACTGCGACGCCTCTTCTTCTCAAGGTCCATTCTTGGCACCGCTTCGATGCTGTGGCCGTGCCACGCATGTTTTTCTTCATGAACGCCTCAGAACCCTGGATATTATCCTTGTCATGCGCTGGATCTCTCTCTCTCTCTCTATGTACATTGGTTTATATATATATATATAGTTGTGATAGATAGATAGATAGATAGATAGATAGATAGATACCATGTATATATGTAGAAATAGATATGGACATTTTAGGAAACGATCTTGCATCCAAAAAAGACCTTCTATTAAGGACCACAGCTCATGTGATTTGCATTTCCTGCAGCTGAGCTTCATGTCTTTACAGCATAAAGGATGTTACCTTACCTCAATACTTTTTCCCCTTTCTGATTGGAATCATGGGAAAAGTCATTGAAACCGCTTTCGGCATACGGCATACGCTTCCTTTCGAAATGATACATGTTCACATGTTCAGCAGCACAGCGCTGTGATTACATGGCATGCACAAAAAACAAGTTCCTTACTTCTTCGCTGTTTGCTATACGGTGACTTTCAAACATTTTGGAAGCATAGCTGGGCTTCACTTTGCGGTCGAACCATGTCAAACTTTCAGTCAAGTTAGGGCCACCACACGCTTTTTGCAAGGCCTCACCGAAGCGCTGTCCCAACTTGTTGCAGAGCACATGGCGCAAGCAGATGAAGGCGCGGATACAACCTTTCCGCATCAAGATGCCCCAACATAAAGAAATCGTATTTTTTTCTGCCACTCACCAGGCATTCCCGGAGAGGAAAGCGTGCGTGCACTTCCGGAAGACATGGAAAATTGGATGATGAAGCATGGACAAGCGCGAGCACTCCTCGACATCAATCCGCCCGAAATGCCCGACTTCCAGCAAGCACCTCCCAGTCAATGTCATTTCCATGCTGCATCGGTTCCGGCAGCAGTCTCACAGCATGGTCCTGATGAGCCATCTATTCTTCGGCATTGGAGCCCGGAATGGCTTCCTCGACTGTTCGAAGATGCAAGCCATCTGAAAATCCAGAAAGATGTATGCCAACGCCCCGCCACAATGGCAGAAGAAACCATAGCATTCTGAGACCGAGTCGATCAATCCTTTGGTTGGAAAAGCAAAGTTCTGGACGATCAGCAGAAGTCTTATAGAGCAGCAGCTCAGGCCACGCTGCTGCCACTTGCATGCATGCGGATTCTATCGGGTGGTGTTGCGTGTATCAACGGCTTCCCACGCCCAACGAAAACCCATATTTGTGCCCCGTAAAAACATGTCCCTAACAATGGGCCCATGTACGTCACAGCGAAGTATCGGAGCAAAACCGAAGGACCCACATAAGTTTCATAAGTTGTGCTTTGGAGCTTCGGTGCTGGTGCTGCTGCAGGGTGCAGACTGCGCGTTTGGAGCCTGGGTGCTGGTGCCGCTGCAGGTGGCTGCTGCTGCATCGCGACTGCGCGCTTTGGATGCTGTGTGCTGGTGCCAATACTGCATGTGTCTGGCGATGATAAACGTCTTTGCCTATGCCGAAAAACAAGGTTTCGTTGCTATTTGAGGATATTTGAGGTCTATCCTAACCAAAACACATAAGTTGCAAGAACATGCAAGAACACAACCTGCTTGGAAATCCTCTGCGCAACTGCTAGGGCACCCCATTCTTAATGCGAGATTCAAACAAATTGGGCATGACAGGATGGGCGCAATGCATCCCTCTTGGACTGGCAGGGTAGGAAGCCAGTGTACCAGAGACAAGCAACGGCAGCTATGGAACAGTAACAGGTGAGGTTAAGCACCATCGCAACTGCAGCAGCAGGACCTTCTATGTAGATCTGTAAAGAGGAGCTCAAAAGATCTTCATACAAGAAATTCCTACGCGCATCCCAAGCCAATTCCAAAGCTTCGATAAACGACAGCCTACCGGTATCACCCACATTCCTTGTTTCGACAAGTCTGGCGATTGAGCCAGATTTACCCTCCCAAAGAAGCTTCTCTGTAGAGGCCCACCATAGTCAAAGTCACATTGGTTCATGGCATGACGCAATTCTCACAAACAACCCTTCTGCCTTCCGCCAAGGTTGTTGGACACAAGCCCGGACGATGGCAAGTCGGAGCTACTCCACTGCAAACTCTTCGCCTTGGTTGCTGGGGATCTCTACCGCAGTCATGGGGGCCAACTCTTCGAATACAACAATGGCGCATGGGCGCCGGCCTCTCGTGGCCTGACATCTGTGAACCTTGAATTCGTCCTCCAGGCCCTTCGTAGAGCTCAGGCGTATTATTCCATAATGGCCCAGATGAAGCCGAAGAGATGTTATGATGACATTGTCTTCGAGATCAAAGCCATCCAGCAAGTGGGTATGGAGGAGGTTCTCTTGCAATGGCAACTTCAGGATATCATTCAGAGGAAACCTGAAGTCAGAGCACGTGAGTGGCTCTGTGGCCTGTCTGAGCTTTGCCGGACGCTCCGGCACCAATTTGCGGAGCATTCAAGGACATCAAGACTCCCCAAATCATCCACACGAAGAAAGAAATAGAACATGTTCAACCACTCGCAATTTTTGTCCTACTCCCCCTCGTCTAGTTGAGCTTCCCATCCTGCAAGCTTGGCGCCAGGACCATCGTGAAATGCTTCCAACGTTGGGGCGATGAAGAAATACGGGTCAAACAGCAACCAGGGCTCTGCTTCCAGGATGCATTCATCTCGACTGTGGATGGCAACCCGAAACAAATGCAGAAAGATGCCCGTCATGGTTGTT
>CAMXCT020002701.1:17245-34745 GCA_947184155.2 Cladocopium goreaui
TTGCTGCTTTTCGACCGACATGTTTGATTGTTTAAAAAACTACCCAGATAGTCCGTTTCCCAAGTCAAATCCACATTTTGGATGGCCAAGTACATCATAAATTCCGCAGAATCCAATCTAATTGATCCCAGATCCATTTTCTTCACCTGAGCAATGTCAAAAACCAAATGTTACTCTAGGTACTGATGGGTTAGTTTCTACTAAGCGCTTGAAAAGGGATCAGCCAACAATCCATGCGGGTGCCGACTGATGCTTAAATCCCGTATAGATCTCACTGAATCCAATACTGGGATTTGTTTTAGGAACCCCCACAAAATTAAAACCAATATTGCATTGATCGACTCCCAAAGTAGCGGATTCCCCAAGTAGCAAATCAAGAATCAAGGACTATAGTTCACTGATATCAAATCAAGTTGGTTATGTATCTCGTTAATCCATTACATCCACATTAAGTTCCATTAAAAGACCATTAAAAACACAACAGTAAAAACACCATTAAACCACCAGTTGAAAAAAAAAATAAGACACCATGAAATCCCATAAATGTCAGTTTCACCTTTTCCCAGCAGTCCCAGATCTCCCCCTCCGGCCCCTGGAAGGGGCACTCCGTGTCCCGTTCCAAGTTCTGCACCTGCACCGTGAAGTCCTGACGAGGGGAGAACATGACGGTTGATTTACCAAGGAAAAATGGTGAGAAAAATGAATTTATCAAAGGGGATTTGAATGGGATTATTCTGGGATTCCAATGGGTTTGAATTTATGTGGGGGTTTGTAAAAACCCCGAGCCCTTTCAAATGGTTTTTCCAGACGTTATCTTTTTTTTTTCCTCTTATGGTTTTTCCAAGCGCTGGCTTCACATCAAAGAATTCACATGAGCGAGGAAAAGGAGAAGGGAAAGGAAAGAATAGGAAAAGGAGAGGAAAAGGAAAGGGAAAGGAAAAGGAAAGGGACAAGGAAAAGGAGAGGGAAAGGTACAAACAAACGAAATCAAAAGGAAAGGAACACGAAAGGAAAAGGAACAGAAAAGGAAACGAAAAAGGAAAGGCAAAAGGAAGGGAAAAAGGACAGGAAAAAGGAAAGGAGAAGGAAATGGAAGAGTAAAGGAAGAGACAGGAAAAGGAAAGCAAAGCGAGAGACAAGGAAAAAAGGGCAGTGTCTCACACGGACCATTTTTGATGCCAAAAGTTATCGTTTTCATTATCATGTTGTTATCGTTTATGCTTGTTATCGTTTTCATTATCGTTCTTAAGTTCCGTAGTCATCCCACTGAGGGCATTGAAGGTGCACAGTTGTTCTTCCCTTCTATTTTCTGGATAAACTTTCACCTTTTGCAGGGGTTAAACATGGTTAAACCCGTTTCTGCCAGCAACACCACTTCATGTTGCAACTTTTCAAGCAAGAAGAACATGCAATGACTTTGGTCATCTGGCATTCCAAGCTGGAAATGAACATATCCAAAATTATTGCATTGATAGATGTTGTTCCCAGGCAAAATTGTTGTTTAATTTCAGTTTCCTATTGCCAGGTTTGATTTCCGGAGAATAAACGAAGAAAGGTACAATTATAATGCTTCAAGCCCTCCAGCAACACAGGATATATACAGAAATGCTATAAGACAATATGTACTACCATGAATATGTCCTGCATGGATTTTTGGGTGGTAGTCAGTTGAGGTGTATCCCCTGAATTACCGCAACTACAAGGAAACAAAATTGGCTACACAACAGGTTTCAGGATGTTTCAGGATCATTAGATTGCTGACTCGCAATTTTAAACTCGCAGCAGTTGGAAAACTCACAACTATAGTTCAGCTGTTCAGCTATCATGCGGGTGGGGAAACTCAAAACTGCTAGTTCCTACAATGTAGAGCCCCCAAGTTATAATATGTTATAATTTGAAATAGATAAATCTCATCTAACCAGTTCGTCAAAAAAAAAACTGCCGTAGACCCCAGTTAACTATCATCATCAGCTCCAAATCCGAAGTTTCCCAGGGTTGTCCCATGGATTTCCTTTGGTTTTCCTTCTCGGCGGTTGGTGGTTGACAAAAACCCCTCTGAAAAATGATGGAGTGAAAGTCAGTTGGGATTATGACATTCCCAACTGAATGGAAAAATCCATGAAAATCCATTAAAATCCATTAAACCACTATAATCCATTAATCCCACAAAATGGAAAATCATCAATTTCCTGGTTTTCCTCTGGTTTTTGTTGGGGGATCCAACCAGCGATCCAACCGAACTTAAGCGCGCGCAAATCACAATTTTTCCGCCGCCGACTCGCAGCAGACGCGACTGGACGCCAAGTTGATCCAACTGAGCAACTAGGGGGGATCATCCAACTGAGTCTGGCTTTTTCAGTGATTAATGGTGATTAATTAATGGAGTGATCAATGGTGAATTAATGGTGATTAATGGTGAATTAATGGTGATTAGTGGTGAATTAATGGTGATTAATGGTGAATTAATGGTGATTAATAGCCACCAATTCAAACTAGAATTGCAGTGATTTGTGGTAAAAACTCATGGTGATTAATGGTGATTTTTGATGGTGTTTAATGGTGATTTACCCGTACGTTCGACACTTGGAGGCTATATCGCAAGCCAAGAGGCTATGGATCAATACTAATCAAAAGGCAGCGAAGCAAACCACAGGCGCAAAATGGACGCAACTGATTCCGCATGCTTCAGGCTTCAGAACATATGTAATAGGCTTCCCAGAAAGACATGCCGATGGAGCCGCTGGAGCCGATGAGGCCGATGAGGCCGATGAAGCCGATGGAGCCGATGAGGCCGATGAGGCCGATGGAGTCGATGAGGCCGATGAGGCCGATGAGGCCGATGAGGCCGATGAGGCCGATGAGGCCGATGAGGCCGATGGAGCCGATGGAGCCGATGCGGCCGATGAGGCCGATGGAGCCGCGATGAGGCCGATGAGGCCGATGATCCGATGAGGCCGATGAGGCCGATGAGGGCGATGGAGCCGATGAGGCCGATGAGGCCGATGAGGCCGATGAGGCCGATGAGGCCGATGGAGCCGATGAGGCCGATGAGGCCGATGGAGCCGATGAGGCCGATGAGGCCGATGAGGCCGATGAGGCCGATGAGGCCGATGGAGCCGATGAGGCCGATGAGGCCGATGAGGCCGATGAGGCCGATGAGGCCGATGATGCGGCCGACGATGAGGCCGATGAGGCCGATGAGGCCGATGGAGCCGATGAGGCCGATGAGGCCGATGAGGCCGATGAGGCCGATGAAGCCGATGAGGCCGATGAGGCCGATGAGGCCGATGAGGCCGATGAGGCCGATGAAGCCGATGAGGCCGATGAGGCCGATGGAGCCGCTGGAGCCGATGGAGCCGCTGGAGCCGATGAGGCCGATGAGGCCGATGAGGCCGATGAGGCCGATGAGGCCGATGGAGCCGATGGAGCCGATGAGGCCGATGAGGCCGATGGGGCCGATGAGGCCGATGAGGCCGATGAGGCCGATGGAGCCGATGAGGCCGATGAGGCCGATGAGGCCGATGAGGCCGATGAGGCCGATGGAGCCGATGAGGCCGATGAGGCCGATGGAGCAGATGAGGCCGATGGAGCCGATGAGGCCGCTGGAGCCGATGAGGCCGATGAGGCCGATGGAGCCGCTGAGGCCGATGAGGCCGATGAGGCCGATGGAGCCGATGAGGCCGATGAGGCCGATGAGGCCGATGAGGCCGATGGAGCCGATGAGGCCGATGAGGCCGATGGAGCCGATGAGGCCGATGAGGCCGATGGAGCCGCTGGAGCCAATGGAGCCGATGAGGCCGATGAGGCCGATGGAGCCGATGAGGCCGATGAGGCCGATGGAGCCGATGAGGCCGATGAGGCCGATGGAGCCGATGGAGCCGATGAGGCCGATGAGGCAGCTGAGGCCGATGAGGCCGATGAGGCCGATGAGGCCGATGAGGCCGATGGAGGCCGATGGAGCCGATGGAGCCGCTGGAGCCGCCGATGAGGCCGATGAGGCCGATGAGGCCGATGAGGCCGATGAGGCCGATGGAGCCGATGAGGCCGATGAGGCCGATGGAGCCGCTGAGGCCGATGAGGCCGATGGAGCCGATGAGGCCGATGAGGCCGATGAGGCCGATGGAGCCGCTGGAGCCGATGGAGCCGCTGGAGCCGATGAGGCCGATGAGGCCGATGAGGCCGATGGACCCGATGAAGCCGCTCGAGCCGATGAGGCCGATGGTGCCGCTGGGGCCGATGAGGCCGATGAGGCCGATGGAGCCGCTGGAGCCGATGAGGCCGATGGTGGCGGTGGGGCCGATGAGGCCGATGAAGCCGATGGAGCCGCTGGGGCCGCTGAGGCCGCTGAGGCCGATGGAGTCGCTGGAGCCGATGAGGCTGCTGGAGCCGCTGGCGCCAGTGCGACCGATGAGGCCGATGAGGAGGCCGATGAGGCCGATCAGGCCGATGAGGCCGATGAGGCCGATGGAGCCGATGAGGCCGATGAGGCCGATGAGGCCGCTGAGGCCGATGAGGCCGATGGAGCCGATGAGGCCGATGAGGCCGATGGAGCCGATGAGGCCGATGAGGCCGATGGAGCCGATGAGGCCGATGGAGCCGATGGAGTCGATGAGGCCGATGAGGCCGCTCAAGCCGCTGGAGCCGATCAGGCCGATGGAGCCGATGAGGAGTAAATGAATAAATTATGATACATGGTGTTGTTTTGTATTGGTTGTTGTTGTTGTTTTAAATGGAGTATAGTGAGGAGGGGGACCTTTTTAGTGCTATTTTCGATTCGCACAAGACCACCACTCTGCTGTCGACTTCATGCCGCCAAAGCAGCCTTAAGCCTTTATAAATGCTTCTTGGCACAGAAGTGTCCGATTGAGAGGTTTCCCTACGCCTAGAAATATACCCTATACACAATAAAGTCACAATTTGCATTGTTCTTTGAATCAAAAAGCATATCTTATATCTATATGTTTTTCATGGATTAATCTGTTTGTACATATCGAAAGACACGCTACCATGACCACGGCCGGATTTCCTGCAATCACGGTGGTGACGACTTATTCTGCACTAGCTATCTCTTTTGTGCTCCCACTTGCCCGTGCACTATTCGCAGGGCGCATATTTTTGGATCAAACAGATCAACCAGCATGAGAAGGCAAAGGATGCATAAAACATTGTAATTAATCGAAGCATGATAAGGGGAACGATGCATAAAACAATATAATTATGATATTTCTCTCCACGAGTTGTAGAGAACACAGATCCGCTTCTCTACCATTGGCACAAAGCCGACTTAATTTACTGCCTTGAGACACCCGCAGCCTGCGCGGCGCATGCTGGGAGGCAAGGGACGCTTCTGGGTCATGTCTGCGCCCGTTTTTTTCAATGACCACAAACATCAACACCACTGGTCCGCCTATCCAAGCCAGAAGCTGATGTAATGTTCCAGGTTAACGCTAGCCTTTCACTTTCACAGATATGATTTCTGCACATGTACAATTTTCTGTTTCACGCATGACAGCCGGACTTATCGCCACAGATGTGGCTTCGCAGGTGGCCACTGCGACGCCTCTTCTTCTCAAGGTCCATTCTTGGCACCGCTTCGATGCTGTGGCCGTGCCACACATGTTTTGCTGCATGAACGCCTCAGAACCCTGGATATTATCCTTGTCATGCGCTGGATCTCTCTCTCTCTCTATGTACATTTGTTTATATTTATATATATATATAGTTGTGAGAGATAGATAGATAGATAGATAGATAGATAGATATCATGTATATATGTAGAAATAGATATGGACATTTTAGGAAACGATCTTGCATCCAAAAAAGACCTTCTATTAAGGACCACAGCTCATGTGATTTGCATTTCCTGCAGCTGAGCTTCATGTCTTTACAGCATAAAGGATGTTACCTTACCTCAATACTTTTTCCCCTTTCTGATTGGAATCATGGAAAAGTCATTGAAACCGCTTTCGGCATACGGCATACGCTTCCTTTCGAAATGATACATGTTCACATGTTCAGCAGCACAGCGCTGTGATTGCATGGCATGCACAAAAAACAAGTTCCTTACTTCTTCGCTGTTTGCTATACGGTGACTTTCAAACATTTTGGAAGCATAGCTGGGCTTCACTTTGCGGGTCGAACCATGTCAAACTTTCAGTCAAGTTAGGGCCACCACACGCTTTTTGCAAGGCCTCACCGAAGCGCTGTCCCAACTTGTTGCAGAGCACATGGCGCAAGCAGATGAAGGCGCGGATACAACCTTTCCGCATCTAGATGCCCTAGCATAAAGAAATCGTATTTTTTCTGCCACTCACCAGGCATTACCGGAGAGGAAAGCGTGCGTGCACTTCCGGAAGACATGGAAAATTGGATGATGAAGCATGGACAAGCGCGAGCACTCCTGGACATCAATCCGCCCGAAATGCCCGACTTCCAGCAAGCACCTCCCAGTCAATGTCATTTCCATGCTGCGTCGGTTCCGGCGGCAGTCTCACAGCATGGTCCTGATGAGCCATCTATTCTTCGGCATTGGAGCCCGGAATGGCTTCCACGACTGTTCGAAGATGCAAGCCATCTCAAAATCCAGAAAGATGTATGCCAACGCCCTGCCACAATGGCAGAAGAAACCATAGCATTCCGAGACCGAGTCGATCAATCCTTTGGTTGGAAAAGCAAAGTTCTGGACGATCAGCAGAAGTCTTATAGAGCAGCAGCTCAGGCCACGCTGCTGCCACTTGCATGCATGCGGATTCTATCGGGTGGTGTTGCGTGTATCAACGGCTTCCCACGCCCAACGAAAACCCATATTTGTGCCCCGTAAAAACATGTCCCTAACAATGGGCCCATGTACGTCACAGCGAAGTATCGGAGCAAAACCGAAGGACCCACATAAGTTTCATAAGCTGTGCTTTGGAGCTTCGGTGCTGGTGCTGCTGCAGGGTGCAGACTGCGCGTTTGGAGCCTGGGTGCTGGTGCCGCTGCAGGTGGCTGCTGCTGCATCGCGACTGCGCGCTTTGGATGCTGTGTGCTGGTGCCAATACTGCATGTGTCTGGCGATGATAAACGTCTTTGCCTATGCCGAAAAACAAGGTTTCGTTGCTATTTGAGGTCTATCCTAACCAAAACACATAAGTTGCAAGAACATGCAAGAACACAACCTGCTTGGAAATCCTCTGCGCAACTGCTAGGGCACCCCATTCTTAATTTAGCTAGGTTCAAGATAGGTGGTAGAGGCCTTAAGTACGCCCCCCCCTTGACCCCCCCCTTAATCTGGTACGGTACGGTCGGTACGGTTCACTGGTACGATTGGTACGGTCGGTACGGTTGGTAAGCGTACCAAACGTACCTACCCAAAGCGTACCAAGCGGGCAAGCGCACCAAGCGTACCGTACCAAGCGCACCAAGCGTACCAAGCGTAGCGTACCTATCTTATAGCTGGATATCAAGCACCTATCTTGAACTTAGATAATTCTTAATGCGAGATTCAAACAAATTGGGCATGACAGGATGGGCGCAATGCATCCCTCTTGGACTGGCAGGGTAGGAAGCCAGTGTACCAGAGACAAGCAACGGCAGCTATGGAACAGTAACAGGTGAGGTTAAGCATCATCGCAACTGCAGCAGCAGGACCTTCTATGTAGATCTGTAAAGAGGAGCTCAAAAGATCTTCATACAAGAAATTCCTACGCGCATCCCAAGCCAATTCCAAAGCTTCGATAAACGACAGCCTACCGGTATCACCCACATTCCTTGTTTCGACAAGTCTAACGATTGAGCCAGATTTACCCTCCCAAAGAAGCTTCTCTGTAGAGGCCCATCATAGTCAAAGTCACATTGGTTCATGGCATGACGCAATTCTCACAAACAACCCTTCTGCCTTCCGCCAAGGTTGTTGGACACAAGCCCGGACGATGGCAAGTCGGAGCTACTCCACTGCAAACTCTTCGCCTTGGTTGCTGGGGATCTCTACCGCCTTCGAATACAACAATGGCGCATGGGCGCCGGCCTCTCGTGGCCTGACATCTGTTCAGGCGTATTATTCCATAATGGCCCAGATGAAGCCGAAGAGATGTTATGATGACATTGTCTTCGAGATCAAAGCCATCCAGCAAGTGGGTATGGAGGAGGTTCTCTTGCAATGGCAACTTCAGGATATCATTCAGAGGAAACCTGAAGTCAGAGCACGTGAGTGGCTCTGTGGCCTGTCTGAGCTTTGCCGGACGCTCCGGCACCAATTTGCGGAGCATTCAAGGACATCAAGACTCCCCAAATCATCCACACGAAGAAAGAAATAGAACATGTTCAACCACTCGCAATTTTTGTCCTACTCCCCCTCGTCTAGTTGAGCTTCCCATCCTGCAAGCTTGGCGCCAGGACCATCGTGAAATGCTTCCAACGTTGGGGCGATGAAGAAATACGGGTCAAACAGCAACCAGGGCTCTGCTTCCAGGATGCATTCATCTCGACTGTGGATGGCAACCCGAAACAAATGCAGAAAGATGCCCGTCATGGTTGTTACATAGCCATCCCTACTCCCATCGCCTTTGTGCCCAGCATGGCCACCAGACAGCGATACGCCAGCATCCTCTTGTCTTTTGCAGGCTCAGATGGATTGCAAGTGCTGCTCAACCAATGTGCTCTGGTTGTGGCCCGTGTCCGGCAGCCTGACATCTTGCACATTGTTGTTGGATGTGGACATGACGGCAAAACTTTGATTTTTGTCGATCACTTGCAAGCTGTCTTTGGCAGTGCCTTCAGTTGCGCTCCGTGCGGCATGCTGCAATCGGAGCGAGAATTCCAAGTCCAAGGTGCCAATTTCATACATGCAGCCTTCCTCACCTTTGATGAATGCAAAAGAGATTCAGGAATCATGGAGGATATCGTCAAAGTGTTCGTCGGAGGTGGCTGGCTACCTCTCCGCAGAAACCACGAAGCAGAGACTAGATACGGGCATTGGGCATGCACTGGCAAAGTCTGGGCACTGAATTCCGGTGACATCCCTCGTGTTCCAACGGCGGAAGAGGTTTCCCATCAAAGGCGGTTCCGCTGCACCTGCATGCGGTCCACATTCACAGCCTTGGAGGAGGAAGTTGACATCCCCTACAAAGTCTTCCATGCCGACCCGGGGGCCAAGTCCTTTATGTCTTCTGGCGAAGCAGTGTGGTGCTTCTTCCAAGATTTCCTTTTCCCTCATCTTCGGGCAAACGGTGTGCCAACATGCAGTGACAACCTGGAGTACATGAGGAAAGGCACGAGCATGCACAAAGATACCCACTGGTTGCTGAGGAAGATGAACCGCACCACTGACTGCATCCATCCAGACACAGCCCAAGGCCTTGAAGCCCAGAATGAAAGACCTGGTGAAGCTCCTGCGGCGACTTTGCCTGAGCGCATTGTCCGGGAGACTCACGCCTCCATCCACGCCCAATTCTTCTCCGCAGCGTCTGCCTTAGTATACATCCGCCAATTTGCTGTCCATTGGTAGAACAATGTAAATTCTCTTCCGACAGTCAAACTCCTGGAGTACAGTTCTTTTTTTAACATACCCCTCGCCGCCCGGCCCATCGAAGATTTTATTTGTTCGCTTTGCCTTAAACGCATGCTATGCCATACTATGCCTTTCCTTTTGCCGAGGCAGACATCAACCGGATTGTTGTGCCTTCCAATCCGGGCTCTGCTCCTCCAAGACGGCCTGGGAAGAAACTACGGGTGGAATATTTGAAGGATTCTTTGCAGCAGTTTCCTCACTTGATCCGCTTGGTCGACGGTCTCCAACGTGCAGGAGCCCCCTTGGACCGCTTTGAGCGCCGGTGCCTCGATGCTGACAGTTGGCACCAGTGCCTCCAAACATGCCTAGAAAGCCAGAACATCCCGGAAGTGGTTGGAACATGGAATGATTGGCTCTGGCCCAGCGCTGCGGAAGCTTCAGCCTACAACACCGATGAGACACCAGGGTTCCCCCGAGGAGACGCTTGGGAAATTTCCTGCCGGATGGATGTTGCTGGCTTGAAAGATGTTTGCGGAGATGGTCCCTGGTGATAAAGGAGAACACGCACGCCTACTTGCAGAGCTTTGTGAAAGAGAAGGCACAATCGAGGGTGACGTGACCATCCTTTCCACATTGGGGCACCAGAAGAAAGTCGCTGGCGCATCCTTGGGGCGTGTTTTCTTCCCCTGGATCAGCTTTCCAAATTTGTCTCGTTCCGCCCGAGACTTTGGAAGCCCGCCTGGAACCAAGGAGTTTGATATGCCCAATGCAGTGGTTCACTTTGCATTGGTCTGGGCAAAGGAATATGGGCTCGACCTGCCTTGCTTCCAACGCTACCATGCAAACAAAGGGACATGGCGGAAGATCGTCATGCAGTGGTTTGCCCTTGCCGAGCAGGATGCAAAGAAGGCCCTGTTGCAGGCTTGCTTTGGTTTTGCTTTCCCATCGCGTGCGAGTGGCAAACCTGTGATTTGCCCATTGCTTGAAGGCTTAGCAGCAGATGCCATGAGGCTGAGGGCCACCATGTGCGAAAGGCACCCTAGCTTGCTGGCAGCCATGCGGGCAGCTGGCCGACCGAGACCAGAGACTTCCACCATGGCTTTCCTGCTCTTTGACAAGGAAAACCAGACCATGCAAGCATTCTGCAAATTACTGCCAAAGTATGGGTTTGCTTTGGTTGCACCTGTCTTTGATGCAGTGCTGGCCGTGCCACAGAGCAGAACAGAGGAAGATGGCACCGAGAGGGCGCCAAATCAAGATGCTTTGCTCAATGATTTTCGCGACAGCACAGGAATCACGATGCAGGTCAAAACATTGAGCCGCACCAGGCCGCAGGCGACTGTGCCGAACATATTGCGCGAACTCTTGTCCAACAACATGGCCATCCGTATGGACCCGGTCCAGCGCCTACCTGGGCGCTTCTCATGCATTGGCACTGCTCTCCTGAACCTGTTTCCAGACGAAGCCAATGGTATCAAAGAAGCAACCTCCAATTTGAGCAGCCCGATCTCCTACCACCACACCATGGAGATTTGCCCCAATGTTCTCATTGAACCAACTTCGTTCGATCAAGCCACTCAAAGCGGTGACGGGACATGTTTCCTGGTCCATGCGTCAAACACTTGGGATGCTGACGTTGGTCATGCATATGGTGTGAAAATGGTGGAGGCTACCGCCCAGATCTACACCTCGACAGAGGAGGAGTACATCCAAACCAACATGCAATTGCTCTGGCAGAAGCTAGCAAAGACACCAGGCACGTACATCTTCAAAATCTCCATTATCAGTCAGAATGGGGAACCACAGGCCAAGCGTCGCAAAAAAGATGCGGCGTCGACGACTTCAGTTGAACTTCTTTTGAAAGCCGGTGTGGTGGAGGCTGAGGAGACTTTGCGCCCGGTCATGCCACAAGTTCGAGAGCGCATGTCTAAGGAGGTTTCCCAGGAACTTGCCCGTCCCAAGCTTAGTTACCACAGTTGCAAGGTCAACAGCGTCCATGATACTCCATGATGTGAAATTTCTTGTTGTATATGACAAACTTTTCCTCTTTGCTAGTCGCTGGCCTTTTCAGACGTTACCCCAAAAAGGCATCACGACAGCAGGAAGCGTCGAGGAAAGTATACGCCCGCCTGTGCAGGATTCATTTCAGAGATAATATGATAATACCAATATCAGCCACCGTAACCTCTAAGCATTTTTGATATCTTAAGTTTCTCAGTTCAGGTTTGCAGCGCGAAGCTGGTCGATCGAATCCAGAAGCAGCGTATGCTTGTACCATGTGCCCCTTCCGTACATTCAGCCGAAGATCATCCCTCCTCACACATGTCGAAAAATACCACACGGCAGAAAAGGATTTTGTCACCAACAAGCAACAGTTCTATGTCGCATGCGCCATCTTTGAGCAGAAGCAGGCAGGTTCGAACCACATCTGTTGTAAATACACATGCGCACGTGGACATGCCATGCTTCATTATCCGCCAGGCCTTACGACCTCTGATACCTGGCTGCCATGCAGAAGATAACCTACTTTCCTTGGCAGCAACCTGCATTCGATCTTGGGCAAAACTGGATGCAGACTCGCTCCGCTACCTCTCCACCCAAAATTTTGTGGACATGGCGTTGATTCTCACTGGCACTGGCCCACAATATGTTCTCAAGCAACAAACAGCACAAGCTCTGCGGATCAACAAGATGCTCTACATTAGCAATGATTTCGCAGATTTGGTGCTGGCCAAGGCAATCAAACACCGAGGCAAAGTCCACACAATGTTCAACGACATCACAAGTGATTGGGTCTCTCGAGGAAGCTCTTGCGCACTGCTTGGTTGCCGCAGAGGAGATACCCGCCAGGCGGTCTTTCAAGAAGTCATGGCCTTGAAGCCAGTGCGTGACTTGCATGCAGGCTTGGTTGAAGCTGCCACTGAGCGCCAAGAATGGCTTGTTTGCAGTCATGATGCAACATATCAAGTATTGTTCAGCGCCATTGGACAAGTGCCAATGCAACAGAAACAAGGTGAATTCCATGCCCTTCACACGTTTCTTGGCCGGTCGGGCGCTGTGCCTGGCTTCAGCCTTCAGCGCACGGAGGGTCCTGCTCAGTTTCGGGCGGCCATTGCTGAAGTCCTGCCTCAAGCTGCTCGGGACACGGTCAAGTACATCTTCTCTGATAGCCCTACCTCTGTAGAAGGCGCGGCCGAAGTCTTGCCAAACTTGGAAGCTGTCGCAGAAGATGCTTTGCATTTGGTGCTGCGCGTGGAAGCTTGTACTGGAGAGAGAGAAGCGCACTGCCTTGTCCTCATGCTTGCTCAAGATCCAAACCCGCTTCCGCCTGCCATACGCAGCTCCGTCCTTTCGTGGCCATGCTGTGGAAGACCCTCCTGATGCCGGCAACTGGTCGGACAATCTGATGGACAAAGAAGCTACCGAAACAGATTGGGATAAAAAAGCAGCCACACCATACTGCAACCACCAGGAGTATATCAATGACATCCAAGCCCTTTGCACTGCGTTTCCAGACAACATGGGCCACAAGGACAAGAAAGGGCGCACAATCCGCCAGATCTTGAAGGCCGGGGCTTCCTACACTCATTTTCGCTACTTGTGGAACGGATCGCACATCATCTCTGCACTCCACGACGTGCTGCCACCTGCGGAGCTCCAACTCCTGAGTTTTGGCACGTGCAGCAATGAAGCCTTGCACTTTCAATTGAAAGCTTGCCAAGAGCAAATCATCCAGCAGCACATCCAAACCTTCCCACCACAACTTGCAGCTTTCAGCTTGGCCAAGATGTTGGCCCACCATTCGGCCGCATACTTCCACACCTTGGCACAAAGAAAGGAGTCTGAGATTCTCAGTTTAATGCAAGGCTGCTTGAAAAAGGGTTTTCTGCCAGCTCTTGAGGAAGGGCAGGTACAACCCATTATCAGCAGGCAAGACTTGCGCAAGCCAGTGCGCAGGGTGGATCCTGGGAAGTTGGCCGCAAGAAAAGAAACGGCTGCACAAAAGGCCGTACAATGGAAGAAGGAGAACCGCAACCGACAGCTGAAGAACAAGGAGAAAGTTCAACATAAAGGCGCCTTCAAGCGCACCGTCTTTACTCAACAGAAGTGCCTTGGCAGGCTTACATGCACAGACCCGCAATCCACACTTATCCGTCCTGCACAATTTGCTGTCACTATAGCTTTGTCACTGGTGCCTTTCCGTTGCATGCATTACTGCCTCATCCGCAATATCGGCCAAGTCTTCTTTAAATTCAATCGTTTGTCGCGTGCTCTCCCGAATAAATTGCATGCCTGGCCAATGCGCAATGTGTTTCTTAAAACTTTTTTTATTGTGCTCCCACCAGTACGCACATAGTTTAGCAACAAACCATCCAGCTGCAGATGGTCCCTACCTTGATGTCGTGGCCCTTCTACACATTCAAATACCCCAAAGATAAATTGCACCTGCACCGCTAGCAGCCCCAATAGCATAGCCATTTTCATTAAACCGTAAACTCAATCTGCCCCGCGAGCCTGCCTACTTGATCACGTTCTCCTACCACGCCAACAGTAACTTTCCCTGCGCCCCATGTTGAAATAAATCAAAAACATGCGTTTTAATTTTACGGTAACCAATGGTAACCAAAGTACATCAAAGTCTGCAGCAACAAAAGGCCACGGGCCCCTACCGCGTATACCTCGGACAACGGAACTATAGCAAAAACTCGAGGCAGATGAAGGCATTCAAATCGTAGCGCGCATATGTTCGATGAGTGCAATTAAGACAACCTGAAAGGATCAGCCACTTTATCCTCCACGTGCGTGCCACTAAACAGCTTCTGATCCACTTGCCACTTCTGCCCCTGCGCTGCAGTAACAACATCAAGCCACAACAGGCCGGAGCTGGGCCGCTGTCCACCCTCGCCAGTGGCGGCGGCGCCCTTGAGAACTTTCCTTCCAGCGCCCGCCGTCCGGAGCTGGGGGTCAAGCCCTCGCCAGTGCCTGGGGTGGATAAATAAAGAGAAAAAGAGAAAAGAGAGAGAGAGAGAGAGAAAAAAAGATACAGAAAGTGAGAAACAAACATCTTGCATGCCAGATCGCGATCGCGAGACCATTACGCCGAGATTCCGCATGTCCACTCCGTACCAGAACTTTGATGCGCAATGTCCAGCATGATTTTCGTGTTGTGATTGCAGACTTGATCCGAAGCTACAAAGCAAGCTGTGCTTGCATGGGTTTGATGTGCATTGTCAAGGCATATCTGCTCTTGTTGGCTGTCATTGGATATAGAAAGCTATATAAGATGCTGTGTCTTTGTTTGTTGTTGCTATACGTGGATCTGTTCATATTTAATTATTTAATTTAATCTTTTGTTCGAACGCCATTCCTTTTTCAACAAATCAACACGTGCGGTGCTGCGAGCCAGGCGGCCAAAACGCAGCGCTGCAGCTGAATCTTCGTCAGCTGCGGATGAACTGCGATGAGCTGCCAAGTGGAGTCAATTAATGTGGCATACCAACTTGAAAAAAAAAACAATTGTGCTTTTGGATATTTGGGGCTCTTTTCAACTAATTTGCAGGCGTGCCCACTTGCCAATTCCAAGCGGCTTTAATTAGTTTCCCGTGTGCAAGGTTAAATTAGTGCGAAATTCAGATCGAGGCGGCAAAACATGAATATGATGCTCAAACACGCTCACACACGCTCACACCTGATACACAGCAGCCTTTGTACTTATTGCACATGCATGTACATGTGCATGAAGATTTGACGCTCCAAAATGTCTGTCCATGGAATTATGAATGCTTATACGTGTTTGGGGTCAGAAATTTGGGCGTGAATGCAAGCATCAGGGAAAGAAAGAAAGAGAAGGACACAAATAGAACACCAAAAAGTGAGAGGGAAAGAGGGGCAGTAGCATAAAGAATAAGTCCAAGGCAATAGAAATGTGTATATACTATATATATATATATTTACATGTATACATATTTACATATATATATACTTATACACATATATAAATATATAGTTACATAAATACATAATGTATAGTCTCGGTATCGTATCTATAGTTCTAGATATACGGCTGCAATGCTTCCTTTCTGCGACCAAGTTAAAGTTACACACATGGGCAACGGAAGCCCGGTGAATAGTATGAACCAGGCGCGCCAAAGTGCAAAGCACCCATGCTCTGAAAGTGGTGCTTGGCGCCGGAGATAAATCCTACGCGGTATTGCCAATATAAAGGGAGTTGCAGGTTACAGCTACATGTATCGAGACACCCCAACCCATTCCACCCTGCTTACATGCACAAGAAGTTGTGCCGCAAAATCGACGCCAACCGTCAATGGCCCGGGGGCCCCCCCCCCCATTCGATTCCCCCCTGGTCCGCATCTCTTTCTTTCTTTTTCTCTGACTATGTACTTACCTCCTTATCCATCTATCTATCCATGTATCTATCTATTTAGTTGTCTATCTATGTATCTATTTATCAATCTATCCTTCTATGTATCTATCTATCTACCTATCGATCTATCTATCTATCTATCTATCTTTTTATCGATCTATTTAGCTATCGATCTATCTATTTATCGATCGATGCTTCTATCTGTCTATCTATCTATCTATCCATCTATTTGTTTATTTATCTATCTATCTATCTATCAATCTATCTATCTATCTATCTATATCTCTATCTATATATCTATCATACATACATACATACATACATGCATGCATGCATGCATGCATGCATACATACATACATACACACAGACATACGCACATACATACATACATACATACATACACACATACATACATACATACACACATACACACATATGCAGATACGCACATACACACATACATACATACATACAGACATACATGATGTAACATAACATAACATTATATGACTTAGTGTGACATAACATTACATCACATACATACATACAGACATACATGATGTAACATAACATAACATTACACGACTTAATGTGACATAACATTACATCACATTACATAACATTACATACATACATACATACATACATACATAAATACATACATACATACATACAGACAGACAGACAGACAGACATATTTACAAACATACATGGATACAAAGGAGTTATCTGGTTAGTGGCCATAGTCAACTGGCCCCATGGTCTGCAACATACACCTAGAATCCTTTCTCGGGCATTGTAGAAGGAAAAAAAAAATAGGACCGAGTTTTTCTACTCCGCTCACAAACTTGGTCGTAATTCTGTGGGGCATTTGTTGGCTCTGAATTCGTCACAGCCAAGCAAGAAAGCAACACTGGACACGTCATACCACTTATAATGTTTCATAGCTCTGGTTTACTAAGTCATCCAAATGGACTGTCGTCTATGTACTTGGCTTACACCCCCCAGTTACCCCAGACTGGCTCCATTTCATTTCAAATTGGCCATTTCATTGCAAACTGGCTCCATTCCATGGATGAAATTTCCCTTTCTCATGGGAATCCACGGCAAAACAACCCTGTGGATGAAATGTCTCCTTTTCACCCGCCTGCGCTTATGCCCGCCGGGCATAAGAACAGGCAGGCCCTTCATCGAACAGGTTTTGGGCCTAAAATGATGAAAAAAACAGCCTTTACCCTGCCAAACCTGCGCTGCCAAAGCCCCGCCTGCGCTTACGCCCGGCGGGCATAAGAACAGGCAGGCACCCAGGCCTGGACCAGGCCCTTGCAAGATGATTCCAAGATATGTAGGCCCAACATAGCTGACATGGACGTACTTGGGGCCAGCAAGTCAAAAGCCAACAAAAAGCAACATACGCGCAACAATGGCACAACAAACCTGCAAGATGACCTGACATGGGGCTCAACAAGCGTCTGAAAAGTGGACGACATGGACGAAATTGAGCTCATGTTTGGTCCAGAAATGTGTACTTTCTGTGTTCTTGGAATAGGCAATTTTTTCCGAATCTGTTTCCTAGAAGATGAAATAAACGCAGCATAGAGCCAACATAGAGGGAAGATGGCCTGAC